>UFQX01000517.1:6914-66188 GCA_900497675.1 Arapaima gigas
GGGGGGGGGGGGGGGGGGGGGGGGGGGGGGGGGGGGGGGAGTAATGGAAAAATATCCACAGTGCATGTTCTGCAAACATGCCCTTTCTCCTCTCTTTCAGGTTCTGTGTGGGAGACAAGTTCTTTCTGAAGAACAACATGATCTTGTGCCAGACTGACTATGAGGAGGGCCTGATGAAGGAAGGCTACGCAGCGCAGGTTCGCTGAGACCCCCAAGAGGACTGCCGATGGCCAGCAAACACACCTCCCTATATGTATATAACACCCCCCCCAAGGGTCTGCTGTGTAGAATAGCCATAGAGAGTGAGGGACAGTGAGGTGGACGCAGCACCTGCCGTGCAGACCAGGTGCCCTTCAGAGGAAAAGTCTGGCCAGGTCAGTCACGGTGCTCTGCCAGTGGGAAGGAGACGGCCACCTGCTTCATGAAGTTTTGCTGACTTCTTCCATACACTGGAGATTTACCTGCTCTTTCTGTCATTTTTCATACTGCATTCTTATTACTTTTTGTGTCCTTTTTTCCTGGGACAAACATGTATATATATATACATATATATATATCGCTCTGTATTATGATAATTCAAAACACAAGAGTAATACAGTTTTATTGTGTTACAGTTTGTGAAATGCCATTTTCTTCTCACCAAATCACAACTTTCTGCACTTCATTCGAGATCTGAACAGTCTTGACAGACTAGGGTGTCCCAGGTGAAATCCTCTGCTGTGGAAACGGACGGTTTGCTGTTGCACCGCAGTCGTGGTCCCGTCACGTCAGGGTCTTTAAAGTGGGACCAGTTTGAATTTATGCCTCCGTAGCAGACGGGCTTCTTGCTGCTGTCGAATCACCGAGTCTGGCGCCGGTGGTTACATCTAACTAGTTCTACTAGCCGTTAGTAGCCCTTCTTTACTTAAGGCAGCCAGGCGGACATCATGGCTTTCATGTGTCGGTAAAATACCGGGCAGCTATTAAAGTGGTTCCCTTGTTATGGATGTTTATGACAAACAATTACTTTTGGTGTTTGTATGCGGTTTACTGACACGAAGTAAAGGAGAAACAGGTCTGTCACTTTACTGCAGCTTCCAACAGCCTGGAAGTGAGTCGTGTGCTTCTGAAGCCGGTGGCAAGGCTCCGCTCAGCTGCGCCTCTGCAGTTCTGTACCCCCAGTAGCTCTGTGCAGGACCCTCAGCTGCTCTGAGCAGGACCTCCAGCAGCTCTGAGCAGGACCTCCAGCTACTCTGAGCAGGACCTCCAGCAGGACCTCCAGTAGCTCTGAGCAGACCCCCAGCAGCTCTGAGCAGGACCTCCAGCAGCTCTGAGCAGGACCTTCAAGCAGCTCTGAGCAGGACCTCCAGCCGCTCTGAGCAGGACCTTCAAGCAGCTCTGCTTTCACCATGCAGAGAAACAACAACAGAAGCAAAAATTCCCACAAAGAACAATTTTCATTAGATGTATTAAGTAAATATTTATTTTATTTTGTCCTTGATCTGTGTGGCCGGCAATAATTTCACTTCATTGTTATATATTTAGTGATGTGTTGTATTAGGAGGCTCCATCTCTGGCCTCTTTTGCTTTGCTGCACTTCTATGGCTTTTCTTCATTTCTCTTCTTTTCACAGCTGCTCAATCCTCGTGCTGAACCACTGGTCACAGCTGGTTATCGTCCATTTTGCTCTTTTCGCATCACGTGTGTGTTTGTACTTTGTTACGTTTTAGTAAAAAGGCCGGACAAACACCTTGACCTCAGTAATATGTTTGTGTCGCATCCATTACATATAAATAAGAAGTACAGAGCTTTTATTCAGAATTTTTCATATCACAAGTTTATTAAATGATGTCTAAACTTTCCCAGTGGCACCTGCTTCTAACATTCCCGCCGATGAGAGACGCCTGCTGGACTGCCTTCACATTAAGGTTCCACAGCGATAAATACATCAGTTTTAAAAGTCCTCCTACTTCAAAATTCTGCAATAGATAGATAGATGCGCAAGTATGGATCTTCGTCCCGGACCCGTCGGTGTCCACGATCCATCTCACCAAGAACACGGCAGAGCCTCCCAACGTGTAACTTAAGCTTCTCTTAATAATGACAGCTGGTGGCAGGCAGTAAAACCTCGAGTTACGCTGCGTGTCACATGGTCTGATGTGACATGACCCCCTTTGTAGGAGCCCTGAGCACTGCAGGGGTCTCACTGCAGTCCCCTGCCTTGACTTCTGCCGCTGGCCTCGCGCACCTCATCTGCACCATCTTCTAGCGGCTCCTTCCAGCACGGCGACGCATCCCGTCACCGCAGAGCACCTTCGGGATGGTGATGCCGTCGTGTCGACGCGGAGCAGATGTGAGGAACGTCTCCAGCAGCTTGTGGGACTTCCGCCGGTCTCCCAGCTGCAGACCCCCGCTAAGTCACTAGATAAAAAGCGACTGCATACAGACACACAAATACCTGCTAATGAGCTCATTAACAGTTGGTTAATTAGGCAATTGGTGTTTAAAGTCTTCGTCAGCGCAGAGAAACGGGGGGGATTAACTGGGCTTTTCCGGATGAACCTGGAACGAATCACCGTTTTCCTCGTGAGCAATAATGGGCCCGACTTGTGGTTCGAGACGACTGTCTTGCACAAGCGCTCATTAGCTTGGTGCCAGGCAGTAAAATTAAACAATAAATGAATCGGGGGTGTCCCCTGGGGGTCTCCTCTGGACCGCAGCCATTTACAAAGACAACAAAGAAGATCCTCTGCTTACGCTGCCCCGGCGACTCGGTCCTGTTGCCATGGCGAAGATGGGAGAGAACATTGGGAGAAGATGCGGATGTCTGCGATCCGGGCGTGTGGACAGAAGTGCAGGACGGGCCCCCCCCAGCAGAAGGCAGCCGGGCCGCGCGGCTCTGTAGCTCCTGAGGACCTTCTGCGCTGGAGATGAGGATCAACACAGGGGGGCACATTACAGAAATTACCCCCCCGTTCTCACAGTGCAGGGGGGTTCTAGGAATCACACCAACAAACAGATCAAATCCTGCCCTGCTGTCATCTTTCTGCTGTTGCTTTGGCAGCGCAGATGCAGAGGAAACGTAGATTTTCAGCAACGCTCCACATTCACTGGAACAGGAGAGGGGAAAACTGTCATCTCTGGGCCTCGGAAGAACATCTCACTGCTGGCAAGAAGGGGAGCCATAAGAGGAGTAATTATGACTGGGCTTCCTTTTCCGTCCTCGCGCAGAGCAGCCAGGATCCGGCCGTCGGCGGCACCGCGGACAAGCGAGGAGTCGCTCTCAGCTGTGCAGGTCTGGGCTCCGGTTTCCCTCTTTCTCTGAGGAGGCAAAGACTGCTTACCGGGGACTTGCTAGCCCCTCGGCTGCACTTTGCAGCACTTCTGTCTGCTGATTTTGTTTTTTTGCTAAACAATGTGCATCAAAACACATAAATGACCCCCCCCCCCACCCTCACTTGGTGTCACTCTGGAAATATTTCCCAAATGTCTCATCAGATCTCTTCCATCTGGATGCACCTTCCTGCTCTGGTCGCACACTGACCAGTAAAATAAGGTGGTCAAATAAATGTTCCCTTGGCCACGACTAGGGTGGGGACCTTGACAAGCATAAATTGATAATAAAATTTTAATAAAAAACACTTTATTTCAAAGGTCTCTGTACGTTAAATATATCAAGAAGACATATATTCCGCTAACAGGAGACAGATATTTGCCTCAATTAGAACATTGAATAATTAAAGAGGACTTTTACCTCCTCAGGAGGGCTGCCAGAGGTGGGTGTGAAATGGAGAACTTGGTTCGCTCGAGTCCTGCAGGTGGAACCGCTGCGGTTTCGTCTATTAATTGTTCATAAAAATGAGCTCAGCAGAGAAAACTGCACATTAGCACCAAGTTACCCACAAGTTTTTAGCCCTAAACGCCCCCCACGCCCACCTCTCAATGCTGGCTGTCGGCTTCCACTGTTGCCATGGCAAACTGTATATTGATTATCCCAGAGCCGTACACCCCCCCCCCCACGCACACACAACCCGAGCTCGATTACAGCAGCTGGAAGGTTAAATCAATAACATTTAAATTGCTTATGGTAATCGCCAGGCTCAGATCATCTGCTGACCTCGGCCACAATCTCCAAACAAATTGAACCGTGATAAGTGTTCTTTTGGTGGGTCTGTTGTGATTGCCCTGCGGGGGGTCGGGACCGGAGGTGCCGCTCAACCGTCTTCCTCCTCGGCCAGAAGGAAGCTGAGCCGAGGCCAGGGGGCCGGGAACTGGAGGAAGCGGCGGGGAGGGCGACGTGGCCCTCGGTGACTTCGCTGAGGTCCTCCAGCTGGTATCCGGTGCAGTGATGCTGCGCGGATCGGCGGGGGGCGTCACCCCCAGGAACCCGGTGCCGTTCGCCACTCGGCACCAGTGTGAAGTCACATTCACCGGCCAAGGAGCACCACACCGGATGAATGTCAGCCGCTGAGCTCGAACTTCTCCCTGGTTAAGCTGATGAGCCTCAAACAGGCTGGCTGGTGGGCTGAAGCATCCAGCACTACACTGAGGTCCACTGACTCCGTCATCCCACTAACACGCTTCAGGAACAGCCAGACGGGATCCATACACTGTAATTACCGCGGTACAGTCCGTATTAACGTGCTACAGCTGGGACCTGTTTCTTATATGCAGGGAAACCCTGATTCCAGGTTTCTCAACAAACCGCAGTCCCACTGGGGTTCTGTGCAGGAGAAACCAACACACAGAAACACACGTTCAGATGCACTCTCACACACTCACGCCGTATATTTGCCCAGTTCAGGGTAACTTCCTCAAGGTGTTACAGCAGAAAGTTGAACCTTCGAGTTCAGCACAACCGTCACCTGCTGCGCACCAGGGTTGCTAAGGCCCGGTTTNCGCAGGAGAAACCAACACACAGAAACACACGTTCAGATGCACTCTCACACACTCACGCCGTATATTTGCCCAGTTCAGGGTAACTTCCTCAAGGTATTACAGCAGAAAGTTGAACCTTCGAGTTCAGCACAACCGTCACCTGCTGCGCACCAGGGTTGCTAAGGCCCGGTTTCCCTGACGATGGGCACGGTGTAAAACACAGTGTAAAATGGTCACCGCACAGGGGTCCTTGTTAGCCAACTTTGCTGAAGAACAGATGGTAAGAAAGGCTGGAGGTGCACTTGACCTGTGCGTAGCCCCCATGCTGGAGGTGTTTGCTTTCAGTTCCCTCTGAGAGTTCGGTTGAAGTTGCGGAAATGACTTAATAAAAAGACGCTTTTGGTTCGACTTTTATAATTATGGCTGAAAGGTCCCCTGAACTGGGTGCATGAGGACGGGTAGGTTGTGGATTCTTTATGGAACCAGGGCTGTCCTCATAAAGGCTGGATGGACGCCTTGAAACACAAAGCCAAGTTACTCACACGGGGTTCCTAAGTGCTTTGCCCACACACTTCCCAGCTGTGCTGCCATTTACACCTGGGATATAACAGCATCTCCACCGCATAGGGCATCTATCCGAATGCAGGAGCCGCCAGGTTTCCCAGGGCCACCAGCCGTAGACACCGGAATCTGGGGGGAGAACTTTGCTAACAGAGCATCATGCCGTGAGGCCACTGGGGGATCTGAACTTCGATAGAAGACGAGGTCCTGCCAGTGCGCAGTAGGTCCAGGTTGTATCTGTCACCCAGGACGTTCCTCCCCACAGTGGATGTGCGCTGTACCTACTAGAACCTTCTGTTGCAAGATTCTTCTCACAAACCATCTATCTCATCAGCAGTCCAAGCTGTTGATGCAGCTCCATTTCATATTCAGGTCATGTGGGTAATTTGCTACTCATTTGCTGGGTCCCTGCAACTGTAATATTAGTCTCTCTCTGTCTCTCTCAATCACGTCCGTAACCGAGCCACTGGCCTCTGCTGCACTACAATAGAACAAAGGGCTCGAGACTCGTCTCCAGCGGGGGTTAAAGTGCACAGACCTCACCTGCCCTCAACACCTCATCTTTCAAGTTTCTTTTCGGTTCATTTTGCTGAGCTTCACGAAAATGAAATCCTGGCTTGTGCCACGTGTAGGATGTGGTCTGCTGCTTCCTGGGGGGTCAGGTAGAGCGCGGAGTCCCAGCTCGTGGCCTCGTGGCGTTGCTGCCGTCGCAGACTGACGAAATCCACCAAAGGGAAAGACAGTTTTGTTTTTGTGGTTCCTAATGATCACATATAAATAGCAGTGATGTCATAGTGACACCATAGCGGTGTCATAGTGATGCATATAATAATGAGGATGACTCATTCAGTGATGCCATGCAAAAAGATGTGCACAGTGAGTGTTGGTGAGAAAGAGACTGTGCATCACCCCCCCCCCCCGGCATTCAAATGGAAACGTTTGCAAAAACAGTAATAAAAAATCAAAACGAAGTCAGATGTGCACATTTCCGCCTGTCGCACTTTGTCCCAACACCTTTCTGCTGTTTCACCACATTTACTGTGCATTTCATTTTTAGAAAATAAACCTATTTATTCGAACCCCCCCCAACATGTCATAACGCTGAACTACAACCCTGTGTTATACCGGTGATTCCGATGGGCTGGGAGCACATTATTTATTTATTTATTTATTTCCCCCCAGACACTCGGCGTGCGAAAAACTGAGCGAATTCTTCTATATGAACCGGGAAGACGGGGTTATTTATTACTCATTATTTACCGGTGTTTTATGAGCACAGCACCTCAATCTTCTGCACCGTTTTACAGACGCGAACCGACCGAACTGTGCGGCTGCCGCCGGCAGTAAAACCTCCCTCTGCTGCTGTGAAGCGATTCTGGTCTTTCTGCCCTTCTCCTCACACGATGAGCCGCATTAAGCAGCTTTTCCCTGAATCAGCTGTCTGACTAAACTGTTGGCCAGTGAGTGGCCTTCAAACCCATGAAAGAAAGAAACCTTCATTTCCCTCCTCCTCCTCCTCCTCCTGCCGTGCATCCGACTGCCTTCTTCATTCACCCGTCCGTCCGTGATCCTCCCTCCTCTGCACTCCCTCGCTCTCCCTGACCTCTCCCCACGGACTTCCCACCTCCTGGACATTTGATATTCTAACCAGAAGAATGAAAATAAAGGGAAAGATCAAGTAACGGAGTTCAGAGGCTCGAGACCCGCTGACCTGCTGACCGCGGTAGCGGGAAGTCACTCGGGGCCTAGTTAATGCGCTGCGCTCACTTTGGCCACCAACTTCTCGGTCAGTTAAAGAAAAGAGAGGAGACGCCTCTGCATTGCTCCAGACGCACTGAAGCCGAGATGTGACGGCGCCACAGGCGGATCCAGGAGATGAGATGTGGCACCTGAGCTTTAAGTGTGACCTGCACGAGCTGCCAAGGACAGGACAACGATCACGAGCCACAGGGGTCCCGGTGGGGTTACAGTCGGCTCTGCACCTGGATTTGGCCCCTGATTTTGTTTTCTCCTCACATGTGGGCTGTGAACACGCCAGGATCTGGCGGTGAGGTTCTTGTGCTGCCCGGCCAAAGCTCCACCAACAGGAGCTGATAGTTCTCCTTCCTCGCAGACAAAGGGGAGAATGGAGTTTAATCAGCTATCTGGTAAAAATAGATGATGAAACGGCGCTTTTAATAGATCACAAACTGGAGACTTATAAAAATCGGTCTCTTGTGCGCTAACGCAAGTTTAATGGCTGTTCAGCACCTCATTACGGAACAGAACAAGACGAACATTTTACAGTTCATTAAAGAGATGTTCCATGTATTTTTCCCGTCACTGTCAGCTTTTTTCCCCTCTTTCCTGCTCCCGAACCCGCATTGCCCGTACGGTCCTTTATTTGAAGTCTTAATTACATGATAATGGATAATGGTTATTAAACACGAAAGGCCATAATGAAGCCCCATCCTTTCACCGTCCAGGAGAGCCGCCGAGAAGGCCGAGATTAATGGATCAAATTATTATTCAATTTCAGAAATCTCATCCGGAATTCATAGAAACAAGAGGAGATTAAGAACTGAGTGTGGCGACAAAAGCAATGCATTTTAATAATGATCTTAATCAGATCCACAGCCAATTTGGCCCCATAATCGGCTCAAGCGTGATTATCAGTTAAGCACACGGTCCCCGTGGGCCTGGTCTCCCGCTGCCCGGCCTGAGAGGGGGGCTGGCGGGCAGCGCCCTGCCGTGGCCACGGGACACAAGTGCAGGGTCCTCGACGGCCCTCTTAGCGGAGGCAACTCGGACCTTTGGAAGGGACTAAACGGCGTCTAGTCGTGTCCCGACGACCACGAGGGTTAAGCGGAGGAGACGGTAACCTAGTAACGGTACTAGAGTGCGACGCTGCTCTGATGGCGTGGGATGGAAATGCGGCCGACTGTTGCCGTGGAACAGGCTTCATTAGTTCATTAGTAACGGGGGCTGAAGTAGAGGTGCGGTTTTACTGTGGTAATACAGCAAAAGCTTTTAAGTCCAGGTCCATCACAACCTTCGTTGCACAGCTTAACCCTCCGAGTCATTCACAGGTTAAGCAGCGTGACAGATGTTGCATAAAGCTATAAGGAAATAAATTCACTCCCTGGACAGGACACTGGTTTGTTTTATAAGCTGTTTATTTGACTGGATTAACATATTACAGGTGTTTCACCAGCTACCTGTCTCAATTACACCTGAGGACACAACGGGACAGATCTGTTACATAAACCCGCTCATCAGCATCTGGGCAATTTCAGTTTGCAAGCGAAAAAGTAGGGCATTAGACAAAAACACACAAACAGCTCAAATCGAGTCAGATTTTTTCCCAAAAACTAACGGCACACGCAGAAATGGAGGGTATTTGCACTCTACAACAGAGAAAATTTAGAAACTAGGATGGTGAAGAACATGATAAAAATGAAAATTAGTGGGAAACATCTGTATCTTTGAAAATCTAACTGTAAAATGTTTGTGGCTGTGCAAATGTATGCACATGTACATATATAAATATATACAGCTGCAAGGACACGTTTATGAACCTTTTGCAAGTAGTTGGTTTTCTGCATCAGTTCCTCACAAAATGTGGTCTGATTTTCACCTGGGCCACAGTAATAGACAAACACTAAAACACACAAGTGATAATTTAGCAGAACATCCAAACCTGGATCACGTCTCAGCCACTTAGTTCATGTTCAGAAGCGGGGATCGACACTTTGACTCGGAAGTAACACCAATTCTTCCATTATCCACACCTTGATTCTTTGCACCAATCATCCAATTTCTCATCCAAATTCTCTGACTACTGAGGGACAAGGGCATAAATACACCATTCATATTTTTCACGGCAGGTTGGAAGTGGCAGTAGAAGAATGTGCAGTTAGCGGCCTGGAGCGCTGCTGTTGCTGAAGGAGCAGTGCTGCCTTCTCAGCTACTCGCCCCCTGGGGTTGTGCCCGTCTCTTCCTTCTGCTCTTTGGGACAAAAGGTTAAGGCAGCGGAGTTGATGCAGTAGCGCTTCCCAGTCGGTCGGGGGCCGTCGTCAAACACGTGTCCAAGGTGAGCCCCACACTGTAAACCACAGCCTTTGTTACACAAGCAGCTCCAAACTCGAGTTACAGTGGGCCTTCAGCAACACGCGGTCTCACCTGACTGCAGCAGGTCTCCACTCTGCGCATTCCGTACGACGAGTCCGGCTTTAAAGCGACCGAGTCCTTGTTGAGCGGATCCAAGAACGAGGGCCACCCTGCAGGTGGAGTTAGAGCGGGGAGACCTGTGACGCCAGGTTCTACCCTGCGCATCTCACCTGTGCATCTCACCTGTGCCTGATGGCAGAGCTCCTCCTACTCTAGAAGTAATCACGAGTAAACTTACATGCTGACAATCCGTCTGGCAGGATTATATAGTTTATACCTGCACAAAAGTGACTGAAGTGCAGAGAACAACTAGAACATACAGAGACAAAGCAAATGCACTTCCACCGAAACCCAGATTCCTGATTAAACAGCTAAGCAGCGTTGCTTCCAGAAGAGGAAATTTACCTGAACCGGAGTCAAACTTCTTGTCAGAGCTGCAATTAAACAAAAGAGAAACATGGAGCATCTCTCTTTATCCACCCTGAATGCCAATGAGAATGTGAACAGATAATAAAAAACAGGAGTCATAACTGACCTTGCAAAGCGTGAGGGACAACCAGAATGTACAGAATAATCGTGATACAGCACATTACTAAAGACCTGCTACCCACCCACCTGTGACTCACCTGAACACGGGGGATCTGCACACAACACATTTGTAGGTCCCCTCTTCCTTGTGGTCAGTGAACTCCCCGGCAAAGGGCCTGGGGAGAGGAGGCAGCCTTGAGGGCGGTACGGTCCAGCTGAACGGAGGCCAGCAGCTGTGCTAAAGGTGGACGAGCGGGGACAGGACCCACCTCTCTGTCCCAGCCTCCTGGGTCACGTGGAACTGCATGGGGGTGAGACGCTGCTGCAGCTCCTCCTGGGAGAACTCGAGCGGCCAGCCCCTCCTGCCTGGGCCCGGTCCTTTGCCTAAGGCGAGGTGAACAGCCCTCAGCCCAAAGGACACGAAAGCCTTCATACTCTCAAAACTAAAACCTCTGCAGCAGCTTTTGTGCCAAACGTGTTGAATTCTCATCTTTCCACATTTGGCACTTTTTGCGCACATTTGACTCTCAGTAATCGTCAACATTATTAGAAGAAAGTACCGGTAACCCGGACCCCCGGCGGTACCGTGGTACATTTTCTTTACGATCATTCGGGAATCGGTAGCAGGGACGTTGCAGTGAGTCGGTGTTCTTTCTACCTGATGTCAACACAAGGGAGGGAGAGCAGTTACCTGGAAGAGCAGCAGAAAGACCAAAGCTGCGAGCCTGGAGCCACCCAGCCCTCACAGGGGGTCTGAGCAGAAGACGTGCGGCCGGGAGCAGGGCAGCCATGTGTATCGCGGGGTGGTGGTGGACAGGCCCCTCGGTACCGTCAGGACTGCCAGGGGGTCCTCGGGGGGTCCTGTGGCTCCTTCACTCAGGATTTCATCCAAAAAACAGACCTTATTCTGAGCTTTCAGCAGGTGAACGTGCAGGGAGCACCTCTTCACACCTGGGCGGGAAAAGGTGAGGAAAAAACTCCTGTGATGAGGTGGGACATTTCTGACACTCCCAGTTTTACACTTCAAACGGGTTTAAAAACTGTTAGCGAGGTGAAATGAATCAGGGCCTGAACAGACAGCTGTGGGGGGTTAACTGGCACACACGTGCCACTAAGTCGGGGACACATTCGAACGCGAGGGCAGAACCTCCGCCACCGGCGCGCAGATTAAACCCTCCGGGCGCCATGACGGCGAAAGCGCGGGGAAAGTGCCATTTTTTTAAACAAGTGTGTCGCTGAGAAGAGAAATATCGACCATCAGCATTAATGTTCCAGCAAAAACAGAAAACTGTCCCGCAAACCGCGGCTCACCTGTGACGGAGCGCCGCGGTGTCACGGCGAAGCACTATGACGTCAGGCGGCACAGCGCGAGCGCACGGGCAGCTTGGTCGCGCGGGTAAAACGAAAACAAACCGTCGCCACCAGCGTAATGACGTAAGGCTCGGTGCATTGTGGGAAAATGCATCCCGGAAATACGGGAATGTTGTCGGAAATCAAATAGTCAGTGATCAAAATAAATTAACATTAAATATACTTTTACATCGGTTCCTGAAACCATTCAGACCTGTTACGGTTTAAATTCTAACGTGGGCCTCTACGTGCCTCTTCATTGCAATAATAATAATAATAATAATAATAATAAAATAATAATAATATTGCAGGTCTTCCAATAGGTGGCGGGATACCGTCCAAGTGTGTTTTTTAACATTTTATTTTATTAATTAAAATATGTACTAAATATAATACAAAAAATAGTACATATAAAATATGTACAAACATTAGCAGGGATTTACTTTATAACGTAGATATATATTGTACAGTGAGGTTAAACAAAGTAAACAAAAGGTTCGTTTTGCTTTCTCGTTTTCACATTTTGAAAGTTTTCAAATAAATCTTCATATAAATTTTAAAACGTGCAAACAAAATTCTTTTCGGACCATTTTACGTCATGACTATAGTAACGTTACGTTATAATAATTAGGTCAGTTACAGATAGTATTTTGCCATTATTCCTAAGGGAAGTAAAACTTATGACATCTGTCTTTAATATCAATATTAGATGCATTTTTAACGTAACTTGCAATTCAGCCCATAATTTTTAACCACAGGGCAGACAGAATAGATGCGGGGTCAGTTTCATGGTCACTTTCACAAAAACAATGTTCAATTGTCACCTATTTCGAGTTTAAACCACAACAAGGGTCTCAACTGGGTAAATTATTTTATATGAAGCCTCCTTGTCTCATCGGTTACACAGTATTTATTAGGTATCATCCACTATTTTCCAGTCAGGCAGGAATTGCAGAAAAGTGTAGCTGCAGGGATCTTGTCTAACAGCATTGCAGAATAATGAATCATTACATCCGGAATTCAAGACATTTCTTTGTGGTGTACAAAAAAAGCTTTCAATTCTTCCATTGTTTCCAAAGGTGACTGTTGCAATTGTTAGAGTGTCATTGTTTCCTTTGGGGTCACATTAACCAGTCATGTACTGGTCAGTGTTAATTTGAAATGCTGTACCTTGTAACAAAATCTGCATAATCGTACAATTTACCATTAGCATCAATTCATTGTTTGGTCCCATTCTGGACCCACTTTCTATAAAACAAAGTTTGGTTTGACTTCAATGTACTTGTTATTTCCAGAAGCTGCAGCTGAGAAGCTGTGTTTATACATAAACAAGCACTTAAACAGTGTACACTTATTAAAGCTAGCAAGTTTCAAAAGGTGTTTTCCAAGTAAAAACTTACTGTTTGAGAAAGTATGTTGTAAATAATCACTAATCAGTAATTCTGTATAACTATTTTAAAAACAACATTGGATGTCCTAGTCTTTTTCAGGGGCATAAAGCTCAACGTTGGTGTTGGGCTACTGCCGGACCTCTGCTTGCTGTCAGGTACATTTGCCTCCCAAACAGCATCAGATGTTGGAAGAAGCCTTTCCTTTCTCAATTGCGCCACTATTGTTCTCATCAATAGTTTCCATGCTGAAACAACAGTATTTTTCTCACTATGCTATGCGGACAGAGTATAGCCGAGTCTGTAACTGTTTTCCAAAATTTTAAGCACTCAGCAAACCACGCGTAGCCTCGGCACCTTCTCGAACAACCCCCCCCAGGTCTCCGTGTTGCTTGTACAAATGCTGCCTCTTTTAATTGTCTTAATACCATTAAAAAAAGTACTGAAAGTGGGCAGCAGACAGCAGCAAGTATACTTCCACATTGTACTTATACTGTACCTAAAATATGCCATTTGAGTAGCACAAAATTCTCAGAATGACCGTCTGTTGGGCTAGATTCACAAGACTTCCCATTAAAAATCCCAAATAAACCTTTAATTAGAGTCATTTTACAAGACATGTAACAAATTACATTTAAAAAATCTAATAGTTAAAAAATTGTTCACTCTCCCTTCCAGCTTGCAGGTAGGTACATTGGTCAACTTAATTTGCATTTTATATGATGGAAAAATAGACTGTTGAATGGTTTAAGATACAATCAGACGTAGAGTTCATACATGTAACAGAGGAAACGGAAGGATTTAGGTTCCTTTACATTCACTCTGCCAACAGTTTGTAAAAATATCAGCCAGAAACATACAAAATATACAAACGCCACTATGATGCAGGCAAATTACAGGACAAAAATAAATCTCATAACATTACCTTTGTGCAGTTAATACAAAGACAAAATGTTCGTCATTCCCCGATATTAAAGACGTTCTGAACAAAAGGAGTGCCAGTAATTTTTTAAAAAAAAAATAAATAAATAAAACATTAAGGCACAATGAGGTCATCTGCTGCAACAGCAACGTGTTGTCTAGCAAACTCCGAACCCCCACTTACCACGCTAGTCCAGCCAGCTCCGTTGACTGGGTGAACTCGCATTAAATCGTGTTCAGGGACACCTTAAGAACATTGGAACGTCTCTTGCTAAATAATTAAGCTCAATTTCCCCAAAACCAAAGGGTGAATAGTGTCCCACTCTTTCATTATCACTGCAAAGCAAACACCACAATGATCCATGTTGCCGTTTGAGATCACCGAGCACAGCAAAAGTAAATGGGAACATCTGCCAACCCTATGAATTGAGATTTCAGCTTCCACATCAGTATTGCGTTTCTCTGCAGTAATGCTTAGGCCCCGACTCTGCCGGAAAACAAAACCGTGGCCTCCAAATGCGACCTGCCACTCAGTCACACTGATGTAGCCCATAGCCTAATGTCAACCATGGTGTTTTGTGGACAAACACTACCTTGAATGGACAGTAAATAATCCACCTCATTCAAAAGCTACTAGTATTGCATCTGCATTTCTGATGCATTTAACCAACCTTAAGTGGTCACAGAAAGCTTTTTTTTAAAATGGAAAACAATCAAAGCATGGCCTCCAGTTTATTTACAGTAATCCCAATCGTAAGAGCTTTGCATGCCATCTTTGTTGGACTATATAGCTCAAAAAGGAGGTTTAGAAAACCCCTGAACACCGCTTCAAAATAAATATCCATATGATACAGATCAAAGCATAAATAGGGGATTATTCAAACAACACATGCGGGTACATAATGTAATGTCAGAATAATTTGTTATAGGGGTCAGTGGGAGAGATTTCTTTAAAAAAATAAACCGCCATTTCCATCCAAAGGCCCAGCCACAGGCCAACTCTGCCCGACTGCTGCAGCCAGTCAAGGCACAGTGCTGTACCTCGAGGCTTCGTCCGCAAGCACTGCAGGACAAAGTTCACCTTCTTTCCAAGCACCTTGCAGTGACCCCCGCACCCAAAAAAGGGCTTCTGGAGTCCGCAGTGAGGGCGCTGCAATGCATCAACCTGTCGGGAGGGTCCTCAGGAGAAGCCTGCGTGGCCGTCTGTGCTGGCATGGAGCTGCAGGTGCGACAGTGTGCTCATGTGTTTGCCAGAGGGCTTGAGAGGTATGCTGCAGTCCAGAGCCTGGGGGAAACGCTGATGGTAGCGGTCCAGACGGAGGTACTTCACGGTCACCAGTTTGCCTTCAAAGAGAAAAGTAAAGTTGTACTGCAATGGTCCATATCAAGGGCTTCACTTATTGGTAACTGTGTGCCGGCATTGTTACCCCTTAATCTAGTTGCTTGTATCTCACAAGGCCGTTTGCTGTATTCTTTGCCAAGCACACTGTTTGAAAAGTTTTCTTCTTCACCACTGACGATTTGAGGCCTATCAGAATCATACTGCACTAGGACAGGCGGAGCACACTAAATGGGACACCATCTCACACATTCATTCGCAGGCAATTCAGAGGCACCAAAGCACCTGAAACACACGTCTCTGGACCGTGAGAGGAAAACTACGCAAACACAGGTGGACCATGCAACGTCACAAAAACAAAGCCGGATTCAAACCCCTAATCCAGGAGCTGTGAGGCACCAGCGCTACATGCTGTGCTGCCATGCTGCTTTTTGTGGAAAAAGTGCTATGCGGAAATAAAGCAAACAGAACTGAGACAAGACGCAAGAAAATTACAAGTGCTCATCTTGGCAGATCCTTCATAACCCTGGTTGTCTGTCAGTACCTGCCACCATATGTACAGCGGCACCATCTGTACAAGCAACTGTAACCGATGAAATTTGCCATTTTCTCTGTGGCAGCAGTCAGTATGCACCATCACATCTACAACAGCACCACCAGTGTGTACCATTAGACCTCTCGAATGAAAGCAAGTCACTCAAAACAGCAGAGAAAAAACATCAGAACAAACCTCACCATCAAACCAAGAGCCGTGAAGTGCCTTGAAAGCCTTCCCAGCATGCTCAGCCGTCAGACACTTCATGTACACGCAACCCTGTAGACAAGAGTGGTCACTACATAAACAAGTGCAGAGTCAGATAATGTTGGGGGTCAAAGGACAACATCACACCATCACTTTACCTCACGTGAGTTTTTATCTACGGCAATGTGTACAATTCCATCGTTATCGCTGCACTTTTCCAAGATGGCTTCGTGGATGGTCAAATCCCAGTTGTCCCCTACTTCCCTGTGAGGACACGGCAAGTTGAGATGCAGTACTCAGGAAACTAGGCTTTCAGGGTTATTACCAAAACAACTTTTGCAAGAATCTTGCTCCAAATTGTTAAGCAGCAAAAGGGGACTCACATTACAGGGTCAAACATGTTGCGGATCTTCAAACAGGGCGTCAAACTGTTGGGTGGAGAGTTTCTTCGGTCCAGAGGAAACGCTAACAAATCAGTTGCACCAATTAGATTCTACATGGATCTAACAGATTGTAAAGAAGCCACCTATTACAAAAGACAACTGTGATAAATTAAGACAAAAAAAAGATCAGTTACTTCCAGCTGCACAGCTTTTTTAGGTGGAAAGAAGTGATCGAGGTTACCTTTGCCCTGCCAAACTTTCGAAGGCATGTTGGACATTTTATCACAGGTGATGTTTGGCTGGATCCACCTCCAGACCAAGAAGTCTGCACCTCCAATCCTCTGGGTTTCTGTCCGGATACGGGACTCATTGGCAGAGAGAAAGGCTACTGCAAGGTCCCACACCTTCTTCATCCTCTTCCTGTGGAAAGAGCAGCTTCATCAACAGCGGAACAGCCAGTATGGAAACACTGGAGTGCAATGGTGGCACAGCTCTGAAGAGGCTGAAGATGCTGCACTCTGACCTGTCCTGGGGCTGAATCAGAGAGTCACGCACATGTGGGATGGGCAGGTAGGGCTTCAGGTCTGGACTCTCCTGACATGCTTCACTGTGGCTTCTCAACACATCTGCAAGAGCAACACGAGTGGTCACTTTTCAACACTGCAGCAAACATGAATACACAGTATTGACAGAGGACACTGGAGTATCACACAGACAAAAATATTAGTGAGACAAGATTGTTTTTTTAATGCCATGCATTTTTTATAGCCAATGGAAATTTCGAATTTAAAATGGCAGTCATCCAACTATTAAATTGTAAAATGAATAATTATGGCTTTTCACTCTCAATGTAGTTTTTTGGCACTTCTAACAATGCACATTTGTGATCATGAAAAATTTTTTAAATATATATCCCCTAAAAAAATTTGCTTTTGTAACCCCCTCCCCCCGATTTCTGAAAATGCTATATCTGTTTCATTTTTATTTTGTTTTAAATTGATTTGAAATTTGAATTGATTTGGTCCTCAAAATGAAAATATAAAATGTAGTAATGTCAGCATTCCTTTATCAAATCACAGTTAATAAAATATGTTTTGTAGCTACAAAGTAAATTTACACCCAGACTTTGAGTACGTTCGTGTCTAGCAGCACCTTCCATTGATGTGTCTGAACCGTAAGAGGAACTGCTAGCTGCGCGTTTTCAGAGCTCAACGTTCAGTGCAAAATGGTTAAAATGTCAATAACTCAGCGGAAACAACGGAAAACATTTACAGTAAAAGAAAAACCTTTCATACCGATAATTCTCTCCACCATGTCATACATCTGCCTCGTCTCAACCTCCTCCTTCCTCCAGCGGTACTTCATGTAGTACAACACCCCCCACACCACCCCAACACCTGGAAAAATATTTTAAAAGAGCTTTAAATTAGATAAATACTACCCAAAACACACTCAGGGACACTCTTACAATCACCTGAAAATAAACAGAAATGTCTTTTGAAGTCCTAGGTTCATGACTAGATGCCTTCAGAGGTAGTTACCTGCCAGGACGAGCAGCACCCGATGGATGACTGTGAAGAGTGCCCGTCGGAAACGGCAGATGAAAGACATCTTGGGGTGCGTGGACTCAAGGTGTGTGACATGAGACACTTCTGTCACGGATTTCTCACTGCCATTGTTTATCAACCTGCTCCCCAATGACAGATCAGAGCATTTGACTGCTACACATGTAGAGATGTGGCCCATTTAGTTCCCAAAAGGGGTCCAGAGTGTCTTTAGAGCAGCACAACTGTCCTCTCACCAGCTGCATTTATTTAGATTATCCTAATCTGTTCCTGAAAACCAGACAAACTGCGAAAATCTAGATAGGGAGCCTCTTTCCTATTACTTTAACCTGGAAAAAATAACCTGTTTCAACCCCCCACCCCCAAAAGCCTCAATCAATTTAAAAAAAAAAAAAAAAAAAAAAAAAATCATAAAACGCTGTCAATTGGGCAATCTAATCTGGCCTTAGTGTGTCAGTGTGAACAGGTGTGTGTGATGCCAGTCCATCGCCAGGTGGGCACACACGAGCACGCAGCTCACAGTGACCAATTAACCTGATTTGCATGCCTTTGGACTGTGGGAGGAAACAAACATGGGAAGAACATGCAAACTCAACACAGACTGAGCTGGATTCAAACTCACACTCAGGCTGCGACATCACAACATTGAGTGACTTGTATGCAATCTGTTCACATTTAATGTAATTTAACGTAAATGTATGCAGAAAAAACAAGAGAGAAAAACGACTGAATCTAATCACTTTAAATTGGAATATATTTACCTTATCCCCACGTCCTCCCCTGTCTTGATAATCCACTGCAGGGCAGTGCCCAAAGAGTGCACATAGTCTGCACCACGAAGCTGGAGGGACAGATACAGTAACAGTCTTTCCAGTGTTAAACAATTTCACTCTCACAATATACATATTTAACCGTGCAATGAGAGCTATGACTTAACAGATAGGCAGTGGTGCCCTAAAACAGCTGCTGGGTTTGCAGGTTTTCTTGTGTTTTATGTAAACGGTTAATAAGTCTTATATGAATAGAAAAAAAACAGCTCCTAGGAATGTGGGCCAATTATATGTGTGACACCTAATGGAAACCAGGTCACAAAATTTTTCAAAGTTGTAAGTTTTAATAATCCTTCAAACCGTTGAGCTGCAATACTTGTTGAATCATCTCAGTACTTACAAATATATATGTTTTACTGCAAGACTCGCACACCTAAAACGAGTGGGTGTGAAACAGGTTTATTTACCATTAAGAACTCGGAGACTTCGTTGAGCGACAGACTTCTGTTGGAATGTTGGCTGTAATCTCCACAGTCATGTTCACCTAAAGTTGTTCATTACAGAAGTAAGGCCTGGTGTAAGTAATGCACCATTTCTACAACCTACCTACAACAAGTGTCATAACTAGTACAAAGCCAAAATATTTCAGCTAATTATATCAAAAGATAAATAAATTTAAGACAGGGTAAAATAAACATACCTGCAATCTTTGCCAGGTGATCATGGAGATGGAGCAATACTTTGAGTATAGTGTTCTTGTCCTTCTCATTCTATAATCGATAGGGCAAAAAATGTGAAAGCTTTTCTTAAATATTGTAATTTAAATGTGAATATTACTGTCATAATTTTCACATTTAAATTAAAGACTAGATCTCAATCTTGTTGAATGTATCAGGAATTTAAGCTGTCAACTAGGTAACTGTCAAAAAAACAGCAGGACTGATACTTACAAGGGCCGTATCAAAGTCAGTTCCAAATGGGTGGCTCTTGACTGGAAGAAGGAAAACAAAAAGTTTTGTTATTTCAGAGCATCATGGCTGGCAGCCTGTGGACATTCAGCACTGGGAATATGAGGTGTAGTGGAGGCAGGCAGGGTAATGTTACAGCTGCTGTCCTGGAAGCTGAAGATCCCCAGTCTGAACCACAGTCCACCTCAAGTACCCCAGATCAAGGTGCACACCTTAAACTGACACCCCATGGTGTAAAATGGTTAACAAAAGTAGAATTACTTATCAAGTACAGCCAGGCACCCTGAACGAAGGAGCCAGATTATTAATTATAGTAATAATAATAATAATAATAATAATAACAACAACAATAACAATAATAATAATAATTATTATTATTATTATTATGCCCAATAGGACCTAAATAAATAACATATGAAATGAGCACGAACATCAGAAGCTTCCTGAATTTAGTACTGAACAGCTCTTTGACCAATGTGGGCACTGAGACCTGCTGTCATGAATTTGGAGGAGGATGGAAAACAGACCCATTTTGAGAGGCTCCTCCACACCAACCCACTGTTCCACCACCACCCAACAGCAAGGTTGCGACTTAAACAGGTAACCTTCAAACCATCTGGCCAAACCTCTCACCACTACGCCACCTGCTGGCCAGAGACTCCTCGGCCAGGTTGCCGGATGTCCGGCTGGACACTCACCGACAGCGTGCCCCTCTGGGGCCCCAGAGCCACGCATCCTCAGGTACATGAGGCCCAGGAGGATGAAGAAGAGGCAGGCGGCGGTGAGCAGCACCATGGACAGGTAGTGCGCGCTGAAGCCGCTGGTGGCGGACACCTCCTCGCGCCTGAACTGCTGGAGCAGCTCCTCCTCGGGAGCCGCCAGCTTCCGCTTGCTGCCGGAGTCGCCGCACCGGTACCCGGTGGACAGGCTGTTGTAGACCGAATACCGCCGTCTGGCTCCGGGATCCTCGCTGCGGACGTGGTTGTTGCTGTAGGCGGAGGAGGAGCCGCTTCCACCGACTCGGACATCCACCGCACGGGAGGAGAAGTCTGACTTCGTCGGACAGCTGCGGTTCCACAAGCCGTCGCTCAACAGCGTCTCCCTGGGACCCAGCAGCCCGTCCTCCCGGCGCACCGGACCTGCTGCCGTATGTCCGCTCCCACCGGTCACCGAGTCGCGGTCACCGAGGACCCCCACTCCTGTCCCGTCCTGATCTTCCGAGGAAAACGGTGCCGTTTTCGGGAGACTTCGCCGTAGTGCCAGGCGGGGGCTTCGGTATCTGTCCAGCGGAGACACGACCGCCTCCTCATCCGAGTCCGAGTAGTCTCGTCTGGGGGAAGCGCTGCGGCCGAGACCCCAGTCGGCTCTGCGCGCCCCCTCCTCAGGCCTCCCCGCGGCTGCCGTGACCCGCTCATCCCACCACCGAGCAGCAGAGCCGCTCCGTCTCCCGTCCGGCAGCCGCGGGGCACAGAAACTTCCAGGGCCGCCAGCTGTACCGCCGCGACCGACGTAAGGTGCTTCTCCAGGCCCCGAGCGCAGCTGGAGAACGTGGGGACGATGCCCAGAGTCGCGGTCTCTCCTGCCGCTGTGGTTCTGCTCCTTTCCGAGGTTCACTTCCACATCGGACTCGTCGGAGCTGAAGCCCAGAACGACCCTGCCTGTTCCGGCAGAAGCTCTCGGGCCCGGCGGAGCTCCGGAGGCGCCGCTGTTGCATCTCTCCGAGTGTGTGACGTCATCGCCCGTCGGCCTGGTTCCGAACGCCGAAGCTCCCGCCGCCGTGTGGCCGCTGCTAGTGCTGTTGAGGCTGCCGGAGCTGTAGCGCGCTTTGCCAGGCCTGCTTCTCCTCTGCTGCTGCTGCTGCTGCTCCTCCCGAAGCTTCTTGAGCTTTTTCAAGTACACGGGTCGTGTGCTCTCAGTGACGGGACCCGGGGCGAACCCGAGGCGCTTCAACTCAACGAAGATCTCCTCATCCGTCAACTGCGCAGCCGCCATCTTCACTTTAAACTCACGCAAAGGATTCGCCAGGAAGTGACGTTTGAGGACCCCGAACGTACCGGAATTCGATCGCTTTGAATTTGACGTTTTCATGTTTTTATAAAGCTCAACACATCATTATCAAACTATAATTTTTAAAAATATTTTACATGGACATTTGGATATTTTTTTTAAAGTGACTCCTGCCGCCTACGCTTTGTGGGATTGGCTGAGACGCTCACAGTGGTCAGTAAAGGTGTGATGCCATATAATTCCGGTACTGTATTCAAAAGGTTAGAACACCTCCAAATACGACATCTTGAACAAAGGTGTCAGCTAAATAAAAATGTTCTCATTAGATTAGGTAGACGTTTCAACAAACACTTAAAGGGTGTAAGACCCACCGTAAGCTCACAGCACGCTGATTCTCTTCCAGTAATGTGCTTGTTGTCTGGAGAAAGGAGCAGTAAATGTCACTGACAGGCCATCTTACCTGACATACACTCAGCAGGTTCATCATTACTACCTTAAGACAAGCGTTTATTTAAATGAAACCATTACTGCGATGCCTTAAACCGATCCATTTATTTATATGAAATAACTGCTGTGATGGCTTAGAATGATCCGTTTACTAACTTACTACCAAAAAGATCGTGGACATATTTTGACGGTGAATTTTCCAGAAAGGGGGAAAAAATCGACATTTTTATTAGTTTCCAGGATAACTGTGATTCAGGCCGCACTCTCTGGCCTGTTTACACGTCCCTCCTTTGTCGTTTCCAGTTCAGAGGCAATGGGACCGCAGGCTGGGTGGGGACAGTATGAGGAAGCAGAAGAGAAACGTGGGGGGGTGTTTCGTGCTGGAACTGTCGTTTCGGCATCATGGCTGGCAGTGCCCAGGAGGTGAGACCTGTGCTTAGATCCCTCAATTCGGACGAACCCACCTACGTGGACTTCACCAACACCTCCAGACACGATGTTCGGGTTTGGTGGCTCAATTTCTCTGGACGCCCGGTGTCGTACGGTGTCATTAAACCCGGCGGGTCGCTGAAAATGAACACCTTCCTCAGTGAGTAGCTGCTTTCTTCACTCCAGAAACCTTTCCCAACTTATGTTGAACCCTGACTGTACCGGTAAAATCACCGCATGACTAAACTGTGCACCCCAGTGTCATTCATAGACCCCCATAGGCGTGTGACGTTAAAATGCCGCGCGACACGGGATTCCGGTTTATTGAGTGGATCTTCCGTTAAAAGCTCATCCATGGATCTTTACAACTTCTGAATGGCAGTGGAGGCTTCTGGCGAACACGCAGCAAGTGTTCTTCCCCTCTCCAGCGCGGTGTGAAGATGGGAGCCCGGTGTACGTGAAGGTGTCCGTCACGTCTCCAGGTAGGTGCGTGTGCGCGTGCGTGTCACCGTGTTTTCTGTTGCCAGCGCTCCTCTTACTAATGTGGGTTGTTACCCAGCTTACTCCTTAAAGGAATACTGTTACATGCTGATCCGTAAAAAGGTGAAAAGGCAGGATTTTGCCAAACTCGAGATTCCAGGATGTCTCCAGAAGGAACTGGCCACTACTCCAAACCTACTGAAGGAGATAGAGATCCTCAACTTGCAATTTAGAGCAAATTTTTGATCAGAAAAATGTACATGTTATTTTTGTATTTTTTTTTATATTGTGTGTATTAAATGCAGTTTAATAAAGGTTTGTGTTCTGTGATTTTGTGATTAACAGAATGAATGCAGCATTAAGATTATAATTCCTTTAGATTTTTAGAGGACCGGGTGGTTATTGTACAAAAAGCTTTTAAGAACTGAGGACCTCTCGTCCTCAACACACTGCAGGGTTAAACTGTTGAGAAATGAACAAACTGCCTACTATGTGCTTTGGAATACATTTTATTGCATAACAATAAATATACTTAGAAAAAAACAATTATTTTGTTTTCATTGTGTTCTACATTACTGCAACAATTGCTGTTGACCTGATATTAATTTATTTAAAGCTATATATTGTCATATCTATGGAAAAATACATTGGCTTGCATGCAAATGTATACTTTCAGTTTTGGTTGCAGGTTTGTCTGCAATACAGAGATACACCCATAACCACAGAATGATTGCGTTCAGAATGCTGACAGCATCAGCTTGAAAAGGGATCATTATAGCGAATTATTACTCACTACATGAGCTAATAACTGGCCTTTTTGAGTGGAGCCCTCACAAATAAGTCTAACAATCTGTAAGGGACAGAAAAAGATGAATTCTTTCCCGTCAGTTGCTTTCAGGTTTGGTTATAACGTCCACTAAAAGGTATTACTGTGAATCTGTTATCGACACATAAATGTAAGAAAACACATACTTCCTTGTTTCATTACTTGCCTTTGGTAATCTTATAGTCCACCGGCTGAACGACAAGAGCCCAACAAGCGAAGCTTACGGTGGCCGCATTATTACGAGTTTGTTATATTATTTTTCTCACATTATTCCCAAGGAACGGAGTGTCGATCAGCGATGCTGAGCTGCCTCTCAGGAAAAGAGGAAAAGTTCAACTTCACAGCACTTGAGCTCCACTCTTACTAAGAAAATAAAGTCAATTGTTTATGTTATGATGTCATAAATGGATAAAGAGAAACCATATAACTACATAAACCGTGTAAGGTATAATAGAATGAAAGATATGGTCAGTCTATGAGCTCAGTATGCTGACTGTTTACATTTATATTATAATTGACTACGGCTTCGGACTAAAACTTCACTGTCAATATCCCAGAAGTTGTTGATTCTGTACAACTGAGGATGTTTCTCAGTTGTACCAGCCAAAATTACTAGCTGAACACGATCTAGTTTGATTTGTGTAACTGAGAATATTTTGGAAAAATACCTGTTAATAATCCAGTATAAAAAAAAAGTGTAATGGAAAGCAGGCTTTGAAATGAACACGTACTTCAGTTATAGCGCACTTTCCTACTAGCAGCTGTTTATGTTAAACTGCACCTTTTAGCGGAACAGTTTCAATTTCTGGGCAATGCAGAACATCACCAACAGGCCCCACGCGTTGAACCAACTGGCGTCTTCCTGCTGCCGCCTCGGTAACCTGCGGCTCGCGCGGCGCCCCAGCAACTCCTCACGGCGGCTTCTGATTGGCGCACAAAATGCAGGTGGGCGGAGCGATGCAGCGAATAAACGGCAACACGCGCTACTTTCACTTTAAACTGGATTCGAACCCGGAACGTGCGGGACTGTTTCCCATCGCCGAACGCCTGTCGCGTCTTAGCCGAAACAGCGAAGGAAGATGAACCAGATGCTGGTGGCCGCCGTGCTGGCGGTGGTGCTCTGCGTGGTCGTCAGCGCCAGAGAGTGTAAGTTACGGCCGTGTGGCAGCCGAACGGTGTCGCTCACTTCGTGTCGTAGCGCAGCTGATGGAAAATGTCCGTTTTTTACCGTGGCGAGTTCGTTTCCAGGAAGTCTGCTCGTCCCCTCGGCGGGACAACGAGTTCAGTTGATCCGAGTGTTATTTTATTTACCCGAGCAAATTTCGTTTATATCGTCTCTGTACACGTGTAGTGGCGGATGTGCGTTCGGTCTGGGGTTTATGGTCAGTCGTTTAAATAAACCACACGTGAAGGATGTACCCGGCGTGAACTGGCTAGATTAAATGAAGAGACGGGGACACGTCTTGTGACACCGCCGCCAAGTTCCAGCTGACTGTCGCCGTCGCTTCTCGAACTGATCGTGGCTGAAGAAACGACGCCGAACGCTGGTTCACGTCGCGTCGGTATCCGCCTGTTTTCATTTCTTCTCTTTGTTTCACCTCTTGACGCTTTTCACTGCCCACCTAGTCTGGTGTTTAACGGACGGCGGAATCCCCCCCCCTCCCCTCCCCACCCCGTCCTTTACTTTCGATTTCTCCCAAAGATGGAGGCGCGGTCTGGACGAGAACCTGCTCGGCCTGAGTCATCGTCACAGCCGCGGAGAAGGAACAAAAGGGGCTTTTTAAAGCGACGATTAGACTCTAAATCCCACGTTGTCACACTTGAAACGTGTTAAGGAACGTTGCTGTCGCTTGTCCTTTTAGTATTTATTCACGCAGATGTAGAACGAAGCGAAGCTGATCGTAGTTATTTATCCGTTTATAGATTTCTTTTTCTCACCCATATCAGTTTAGATTAAGTTGTTGCTTCACGAGAACTACAGCAAGAGGTGGGAATAGAACCACTTCGGTACCACTGACCACAACTTAGGTTAAGTTCCACTTCTCAACGGCCCAGAAGCTACGGAGAGCATTTGAAGTCCTGAACTGGTTCAGGTGTAGTTATGACGGCGAAGAGCTCAGAAAAAGCCTGGAGTTGCGCAGTTCTGGCTCAGGTGGTCCTGCCGCAGGTCCCCCTGTGGTGTCAAATTGAAGATCTGTTGTATTTGAGGTGATTGAGAATTTGTGTTTTATGTTAACAAAGTACAGTCAAATGTAGATTCTTCTAATAGTCCCCTTTTGTCTGTCCTTTCAGCCCCTCCCAAGGTGTCAGTGTACACCCGTAACCCCGGGGAGCACGGGAAGCCCAACAAACTCATCTGCCACACCACTGGCTTCCATCCTCCTGACATCGAGATCACGCTGACCAAGAACGGGCAACCCATCCCAGAGTCCGAATGTAAGCAGTCTGACCTGACTTTCAGCCAGGATTGGAGCTTTGAACTCACCAAGACGGCATCCATCATCCCAACCAAGAGCGATGTGTACGGATGCAGCGTCAGACACATGAAGGACACCAAGAAATACGTCTTGGGTGAGATTACTGCGAAGCTGCTGTTGTGCAGTTTGTACTCGGTTCGCTCTGCCTCTCCACGTGGCCATTTCACAGTCGTGCTGATCAGAGAGGAACTGTCTTATGATAATCTAGTGTTTGTAAATACCATTCATAATAACGGAGGCTTCGTGCCTGAAGGGTTAAATTTTCCCTTTGCTGTATTTCAGATGCATTGAGTCTATAAAGTTGGCAACAAATCAATATTCTTTTCTCCCCCCCATCCAGAGCCTGATATGTAGGAGCCTGGAGCGCTTGTCCTGGTACGTATTATATTGGTCTCTATGGTCTTCATTTAATGGTCTCTTTCCAGTTGTTGACATAAATATGAGTTCCAGTAATGCTGTATAAAACGAGAAGTCCCATTTTACAAATGTTTAGTCACTGTAAAGATTTATGTTGTGGTTTGGAATTATAATTGATTTGTTTTTTTTTGTTGTGTTTTCCTACAGGAGTAGGAAACTAATGGAGTGCCCATTCGTGGTATCGTGCACTTGGACAGCTTGTCTTCAATTGCAGTCTGGTCTAAAAGATAGAAGAAAATCAGTTCACTAAGGAACTGAGATGGATGTGGACAACTGACAAAAAAAATCACTATTTTCTTGATGTAAAAAAAAATCTAACTGATTAATGATTTCTAGACAAATTTAATTTTAATATTATCATTATTGGTCTTTGTTAATAACCAGACTCAGCTGTTTTACATCTACAATTACTCATACGCCTCATGTGCTTTCACTCTTTGCAGACTTTACCCTATTTTACTTACACAGTGATGTGACAGTGTATCAGCAATCTCATAATGTTAGAATCTGTAACTAGGGATACTGTTGGTGTGGACATTCTATTGTTCAGTAGATTCAGCCATTTTGATTGCAGAAATTGGGAAATATTTGGACAGTAATATTTGTTTTTTCTTTGGATTAAACTATTGTTTTTAACCCAATGAGATTTGATTACTTATTGTTCCCCCCACCATTTGACACAGATGTGTAACTAATCCATCAAAATATATTGAAAGTAACACACAAGTGATGTGTGCGGACAGGGAGGAGGGTATCGAGGTAAATGAGCACATCTTCCACTTCATTTGATCCGGTAGAAGGAAAAAAGGAGTTGCACTTGCTTTAGTTTATAAGGCAGTGGCACGACGGGCCGCAACTGAAGTGCTACTGTTTACTCATCACAGTCGGAATTTGACGGAAAATAAATTGAACCCACAATTGCTCGGATTTCTTTAGGAACACTGTAATATTTCGTTCAAAAGGAATAATTATCGCACTTTTTTAAGCACGGAAGGGAAAATGAGCACTTGAGCACCTGGAAACATTCCGTCACTCTGTGGTCAAAGTCATCAAACACGTCTAACATGAAGGCATCTCCTCGAGATGCAGTGCAGGGGGCACCTCGGCTGCGAGCCTGCAAGTGGGTTTGTTCCCTTTACACAATGTTTGAATATCCTTCCCGTGTCCGCATGGGGTTCCTCCCACAGCCTCCAGATCTGTTTGTGGGGGACGGGTGGCTAAACTGACTCTGCCTCAGGATAAGCGGCTGTCAGCAGTGAGTGAGTTTTTTTCTCCCTTTGTTAGCAGAACACACGTTCTGTTTAGATGGGTTCAGAATCACAAATTCCTAGTATTACCATAAATAAGATACCTGACACCTTGTTTTTGTGTGTTCCAAACACCCACGGCAGCACCGTGTGAACCACAACCTGAGAAGCCGAGATCTGCCTATCACCTAACCGTGATTGGCTGTGACTGCCTGTGGCTGCCTGTGATTGGCTGTGACTGGGTGTGTCCCAGGGATGGGGGCGGGGCTGTGCCGTAGGGATGCGGTTCACTTTCGGTTTGGGCTTTTCTCACTGCCCTCGCTGTTGGCAGGGGGTCGTTGGTCTGTCTGAGCGACAGGAATCGCAGGGAAAATGAGGGCTGGTTGAAAACAAATGATTAAATGAATGTTTATTGTTAGAATACATCTCACTCTTGTTGAACGTGTCATGTTAGTCTATTCCGTAAGGTGTATATTGCGACCTGGTTATAGGTAATTCTGGCAAACTCTCCCCAGCAGCCGGCTAAGCTGTTGGGGACATTTGGCCTGTTGTTTTGTTTGGGAAACAGGAGGAAGACGATTAAATTAACAGGAACGATAAACACAGCAGCTCGACTGCTGTCTGCAGCTCACGTTGTGGTTGAACATCCATGAAGGTTATTATTGCTCCTCAAAGGTCCTCTGTCCCCTGCTTCCTGGTGAGTGGGCTTGGCAGTATATCAAATTGTGCCCCCAAAACGCAGGAAGAAAAAAGGTTAAAGAAATTCTGTGCCTCATGTAGTAATTGTCCTCACGTTACCCCCGTGCTGCCCCCAGGTACTTGTGTTTAGGTATCTGTGTTGAGTGTCTCAGGAATCGGGAGTCATCCTCGGGCCTCCGAGACTTATTTTTGGGTTGATCACGCACCCATCGCACTTTCTGTTTTGTGCAGATGCCATGTTTACTTGCATGCATCACACCCATGAAGAAGTCCAAACTGAACTGAGCTTCATCCCTTCACAAGGAAAAGAGTGAAACCTGGAGAGCAATGTGCAGCAACCTGCTCCACCAGCACCTGGACATAGCAGCATAGTTTGGTTTCTGCTTACTAGACAATGCAGAGTCCATGTTTACAGTGAAATGCCAGGTATTTTTCAAGGGTAGCACAAGAAAGCACCTAAAATTCCCCTCTTTGTACTTTCATTTTCACTTTTCTCAAAGCACAGCTACTATCCGCCTGACAAAACACGTTCTGCTCAGGAGCTGAGCCTGGAACCCTTCTGGAACCTAAATGTCACCTACAGGGGTGTAAAAAAGGTGCCACCATCCTGATCCCCCACATTATTGTGCATTAGTCCCACTGAATCTTCTCAGATCTTTACACAGAATGGAAGATCAGGGACCCTAACTAAACACATAACACACTTTCTCAGTTATTACCTCATCGAGGAGCAAAGTTTTCCACCCCCCTTTCAGCCACGAGGAAGAGCAAATTCCCCCTCAGTTGCTCGATCAACCAGTTAACCCAGTTTAATTAGATTCTGCTGACTGATCACAGCCAGACTGGACTGCAGCTGCCCTGTTCCCCCTGAACCTCCCCGTTTGTTGGCCCTCACCACCACAGTGGTGAACACTTGGAATCGTGCTGAATCTTCCCACGAGTGGCTCTCCTGCCACAGTTGCTCCACAAGAGCAACAACAACCCATCCAGGAAGCCACACAACCCCAGAGGGTTGTCCAGACAAGTGCAGGGCTCAGTGGAGGTCAGTGTCCATTGTGGGGGGTGTGACTCAGGGGAAAGCAGCAAGGTGGAGGCAATAATTTTAAATCAGCTGTTTTACTTGGGTTCCGTTTGATTAATATTGCATTTTGTCTAAAGATCTGAAGCTGTGAGAAATATGCAGCGATGTGGGGAATCAGAAAGTATGTAGAGACCTTTTCACAGCCCCTATTCCCCTTGAGACACCAGATCTATTTCTTTACAATGTGTTGGAATCTAGTTAAAATAAATTAATTAAAAAACTGAAATGCTTGTTTTAGGTTATTTTCATCATATGCTGTTAACTTAAAGTGTCAAATGTAGCTAAAAGGCCTTTTTTAATGTTAAGCTGTAACTGGGAAAGTACATTAAAAGTGAGTTGATTTTAAGGTAGTTTTATGAAAAATTGTGAAAGACGAGTAAAATGAATCTGCTCGCAATTGGTCAGATGGTCAAACGTCTAGTGCCGTGTGGAACAAGTTCAGTCGGAGAGAACCTGACGGATCTACTGGTACAACTCATTTCACTGCTGGCTCTGAATAAATAGGGGAAATGACCGTTCGAGGTGTTCACTTCATTTTTTGACTTTTGTTTTTGGTGTTTTTATACCCTCCAGAGATTTGTCATCCCATCGTGCTGCTTTCGGGTGTTTGTGTATGAAGGCTTAGAATTCGAGGTGGTTCATAGTGAGGATAATAACTTTGTTCATACAACTATTGTACCAAACACACAAGGATGTCTTTGAAAACAAACACGTTTATGGCTGAAATGCTCGAGGTTCAGGGTTCATGTTACTGTCATCGTGCCAGGAGAGAATGAACTGTGGTTCCTCCTGGAGGATTATGAAGGACAAGGCAGCCAAAATACTATGGTAATCTACCGAAAGCAATCCAGGTCAGTAAGAGAATGTCTGGTGGAACCGCCCCACACTGAACCCCCCGGGGAGCTCTGATTTGTGAGTAATGAGGATGGACAGCTGCACGAGTCTGATCTCGCAAACGTTTGGAAAAAGAGGGCAGCTTCCGCTGCTGTGGCTTCCTGGCATGGTGAACGTGTCACATCAGGCAGGCAGGTTGGCTTTAGAGCCACTATCACTCTGGTGTCGTTGGAGGACCCGCTTAGAGGCCCCAGCAGGAGCTTTCAGGTGCCTTGGGAAGAAAGGAGGACGGTAAAGTGCTGATGGTGCTGCTCAAAAGGCTGGAGGGTGAGGCCTGTGCCCACTGAAGTAGAGTGCAGAGGCTGCTGGCAAGTCCTGGCCTGAGGCCTACGTTTCATGTGGAAGATGGCTGCAGAGCAGGAGAGGTGAGCTGTAGCTTCAGGGGACGTGGATGCAGATCTCGCCAGGGAGAGGATGTCTGATGCTGAAAGACTTGAAACACCCCACGAAGCCAAGTCATGTCGCTGGTGACGCACGAACTTCCAAAAAATTTTGACTGATATTGTCTCTAATTATGGCTCAACCCTCATCCTTTCTCCTGCTCCCTGATGCCACCTGGACCACTGCAGCACCCCCATCTGGCCTTCAAGTCTCTGCCATCAATCCCCTCCAGTTGGTCTGGATGAGTTGTTTGATCTGCTAAAGTATCTAAATACATCTCCCCTCCGAATCTCTCCATTAGCTCCCTGTATCAAATTCAAGTCGGTTCACAGCGTACAGGTCTGTCAAAGGATCTGCATCCCCTACAGACAAGCAGAACTACTACGGTCGTCTGAGTCTGGTCTCGCACAGGAGGCGCAAAACCGAACGTCTGCAGGTTCTCCATTTGCCTTCCACACGGTGGAACAAGCTCCTTCTCTGCCTCAAAACTGCTGAACTCCCTTCAATGCTCAACAAGGAGGTCAAAATGCGACTGTTTTGGTCCCAGTTCCTCTCCTGACCATCAGGACAATGGCTGTGACCCTCTGCTTGGCATGCTGGGTAAACAGAGGAGCACTGTCTGACAGACTGGCCAACTTCTGCTGGTGGGGTTTTAACCAGCAATCATTAGGTTCTACAAGGAATCGAGCAGAACTGGCGACACCGAGTTCATCCCTTCCGCGTTACGGGTGCGCTTTGCCAAAGGTGGACAGGAGAGCCCTCTAGTGGCCACAGACGGCATCGCTCGAAACAAGCGCAGCCAGGTGACGGAGGCGCTTCTACAGGTGTTAAAAACGAGTGTAACAACAAACAAAACTACACATAATATTTTATTGAAAATGTGTGTACAATTCTTGTGAGGGTTTACAGTTCAAGCATTTCGACTGCCGTATTTATACATGTCTAAGTCTTGAATTAGAAGAGGTGGGTTAATGCCGGGTTTAGCACTTGACCATTTTTGTTTGTGGATATTTTATTTAAAGATGGGCATCTAAATAAAGGAAAAACATCTGTGTGTGAATTCAACTGCTACGGCTCATTCCAGTCTCCGCCGCTAGGGGCGCCGCTGTCGTACAGTAACTAGTTTACCGTGTTTTTTACACCGTCCGCGTTGCTTAAATCCCGCGGGATCACGCGCCTCCGCGCGCCATCCTGGTGTCCGTGAACAGCTCCGCGTGGCCGTGTAGTGAAAAAACCCCCCACGTACCCCGTCTGCTGGGGGCTCAAGAAACGCTGCTCACTGTACAGCGCGGTCCGCCGCCGCTTCATCTTTCATCTTTAGATCTGGGGGGTCAGATAAACAGGAAGTGTGTGACGCGCCAGCGGTGGACGTCGCTGCTCTTTCACTCCCTGTCCCCGAGTTTCCGTTTCTCGTGCTCCACTCCCCGCCACAGCACTTCTGTCGGGTGTCGCAACACGCAACCACCCCCCCCCCCGATCGGCTGTGGGGACAGGGGGCCGCCTGGGTCGCACATCCTACTTGTAGCATGGCGCCGGTGAACGCAGCCACGTCCCTGTTCGACGTGCCCCCGTCGCTCCTGGAGGCCGTGTGCGCCATTGTGGACAGCGCGCGCGGCAGCCTCGGCTGGAGGGCGCTGGGTGAGGCCGTCGTCTGGGGGGGGGGGGGGGGGGGATAAAAACANTGTGCGCCATTGTGGACAGCGCGCGCGGCAGCCTCGGCTGGAGGGCGCTGGGTGAGGCCGTCGTCTGGGGGGGGGGGGGGGTGCGATACAAACAGCCGTCCCGCGCGCGCGCTCACACGCGCTTCTCCTCCTCAAGCTTCCCGCGTCCTCTCCAGCTGGCACGAGGTGTGGCTCGCGGAGCGGCTCGAGGCAGCGGGCGGGAGCCCGACGCGCGAGCTGCTCTGGCTGTGGGCTCAGCGGAGCGCGACGGTGGGCGACCTGCAGCGCGCGCTCGAGGACACGGGCCACCGACGCGCCGCGCGGCTCCTCTCGGCGCCAGGTGGGTCCGCGCGCCTGGCTCCTCATCCAGCGCTCGCGGATGTCGTTTCAGTCCCGCCGTCGCTTCAGTTCACTCTTTTTAACTTGGTCCGCAGTTTCAGGCGACAGGCCAGGAAGACAGAGCCCTTCAGGACAGCAGTTCGCCCAGGTACGGTGTCCTTATCGACCCACTTTCCCGCACTCAAACGGCTGTCGGCCTCAGGTAACCACAGCCCAGAGTGAAGGCCTCTGCTCTCCCACAGGCGCAGCGCACACTCGAACCTAGGTCTGCTCTCCAGAAGGCCCCAAGCTGCCCCCCCAGGGAGGGACCCTCTTCCACAGCAGGTGAGAAGACAGCCGCTGTCTGACCGACACTCCGCGAGTCCCTGAAGTTCACGTCACACACGTTAACTTATGAAGAGTCCGCCGTTTCCTTTGTGCAACGCGTGTAAGCGAGGCCGTTTCTGCGCCTGTCGTCTTCGGCTCGCTTCGCCCCAGCAGATGGTGGTCGGCGCCCTGCCCTCTCGTACGAGGACGTTTTAGAGGGAACCGGGAATTTCCATCCGAGCCTGAAGATCGGAGGAGGTCCGACGTCAGACGTGTACAGAGGAACAAAAGGAGACCTGACGTTTGCTGTGAAGGTCTTCAAACAGGTACCGTTCTTTACATTTAAATTTGAATGATTTTATCTTGGTTTAAACTTTTTATTTACACTTTTTCCTGCTTTAATCTTGCCACAGGAAAACAAGGCATCGTGGAAAAAGCAGTGGACCCAGTTCAGAACAGAGCTGCAGGTCCTTCAGCTGTATGTGTCCTAAGCTGCGCACTTATGAACACATTTACAGTGGTTGTGGGTGTGAAACGTCAATAGAAACAGGACATAGTTTAAGTTACTCATGAAGGTAACCGTGAAGTTGCTCAGGTGCCCAGGTGCTATGTAGTGTTTAGATGTTTGACAGGTCGAGTGACTATAAAAACAGTGGCATTTTTGTGCATCTTCCTCAGCTACCAGCATCCAAACATTCTTGAGTTGTGGGGGTGCTTCTCAGACAGAGACCGATACTACCTTCTCTACCCCTACCTTGCCAATGGCTCCTTGTCCCACAGACTGCACTCTCAGGTGAGTGGGGGCTCACGGGGCCTTTGCTGTGATTGTCTCACTGTGCTCAGTACCTGCCCTCTTCCCCTGCAGGAGGCAGGTGCTCCGCTCACCTGGCAGGTGCGCCAAGACGTCATAAACGGGGTGGCCAAAGCAATCCACTTCTTACATACTGCGCAGCCCTGCTCTGTCGTTTGCGCAAACATCACCAGGTAACGGCTGCTCTCTTCAAAGTACCTGGAACTCAGTATCTGAATATGGATTATGTCGACGTTCAATCTGAGTACTTAAAGTTTTTAAGTAGAGGTTTATACAGTATATAGTAATAACTCTGCTAAGGCTCAGAATCCATTCCTAGAGAGTAGAGCCCTAGTGAAACAGCGCTGAATGGTCATTTTAACATTACATCTTAGATATTTTAGGTGACTGAAAATACAAATACAGTACAATAATGGCCTTTGACTGAATTTTCTCATCAAACTCAGAAATATTTATTTCTTTGTATTGTACATGTCCATGAAAATAATGCAGGGAGATGCTTGAAAGGCTGAAAAGATAGGAAAAGTGCAGTAAAGAAAGGATAAGATAGGAGTTCTTTTCCTCAGTTGGTCAGCATCCTTGGTGTGTTTCGTAACAGTTACTGCAATAAGGGTATGTCCACAGCAAGCTTCTAGTGTCAACTTGTCCTGTTTGTAGCAGACGTCACCTTGAGCCAGTGAAACACACACGTACACACACTGAAAGCCACAACCCTCGATGTACACATAAACATCAATACAGTTCAATTCATCAACCTCCGCGCAACAGATGCGGAAGAAACTTTCGTCGTAATGGGTGATCGTGAAAGAAATTCAAAGGTTAAAATAGTACGATGCTCCCATGTCGGAAAACTTTGAGATTAAAACTGGTGGAAGAAGTGTTCCGGGAGCTGTTCCCAGCTGCAGGTGAGAGGGAAACGCGTGTGTGTCTGCAGCAGTGGGGGGAAAGTATGCCGAGAACAGACATCTTGTGCAATGTGTGGTGGATTTTCCAGAACTGTGAAATTATGTGTAGGGTTGTTGCACAGAGAACACCCCCCCCCACCAGAAAGATACAAGAAGAGGGGAGGTTCTAACAGCATTAATAACAAAGAAAGGAGCTGTGCAGTGCTGAGTGAACCACATATATGGGCGCTAGGAAGTGATAGCACAAGTGCTATAAGGAAATGGTGCTAAATGGGATGGTCTTGTGTGGGGTATTACCGTAATAGATTATGATGCTGTTTGAGCTGTAGATTTTACATGTTTATTCTCACACTGAGGTAACCATTAAGTTCACCCCCCCCCCCCCCAACCGTACCAGTGCCAACATCCTGCTGGATAGGTCTCTGCAGCCCAAGCTGTGTGACTTAGGTGCAGCCCACCTCAGACCTCAGTGCTTGGATCAAAGTGGTACCATCACCATGGAGACTGGCTGTCACAGCACCCTGGGATACCTCCCGCCGGAGTATATCCGTGATGGCAAATTGTCCACCAAGGTGGATGTCTACAGTCTCGGAGTGGTGAGTAGTTTGTTGAGCTTTCGAACGTGATATCTTTATTGTGCAGCAGGTCCCAAATTTAAGATATGTTTTAAAAAGAATGAATTTATTCCATTTTCTTTGTAAATGCAGGTGTATGATCTAAAAATGGTTAAAAATCTTAAAAAAAAAAAAAGGTTTTAAAATAAGTGTTAGGACTGGCTAGCCATACGATGCGAGTGTACAGACCTGATAAGATCCTTGTTGTTTACAGATCATAATGGAGGTTTTGACAGGACAGAGAGTTGTAGAGAAGAATCGGAAACATACTCTTTTGGTAAGATCACCTCCAGACTCCCAAGTGTGTCTAGTAGGGACTATAAGGCTCTGATGTGTGTGGCTTGGCTCCCCTGCCCTGTGCCTTTCAGACAGACCTGCTGCAGGAGATGGTGGAAGACAGCGGCAGTCTGGACGTCTGTCTACAGACCCTTGACCCGAGCGCTGGTCACTGGCCCCACCCTCCTGTCCTTGTCCTTGGACTGCTGCGCCTCGCGCTGGAGTGCACTGCCACACGGCCCAAATGTCGGCCAAGCACACAGTCGGTGAGGGAGTATTGCAAAAGGGTGTACATGCAGGAAAGATGAGCGCACGTGCAGCAGTGACGACAACAAAGTGCGTACACGTGCAGCAGTGCACGCAGCAATTTATATGGGGAAATAGTAATAGAAACAAACACTGCTGTCTCTTGATCAGAGATTTCACAATTTCACAACCGGTTGCTCAGTTCCACACAGCCTGCTAGAGGTGGTGTTAGAACAGCGCAGTGTCCTGAGTCAAATCTGCTGTCAGCAATTTCCCTATTGGGGCCTTTGTGAACCACTTGACAGTGACTGCATCATTTGTTCCCACATGTGGTTGGACTGTGCAGGGGCTGGAGAAGCTTGACTCGTGTGCTGCGTAGACCATTCAACTTGTATAGCTGGGGAGAAGTTGGTTCTCCTTCATGCCTGTTATGTTCAAAGAGAGCATCAATGAAGCATGTCCTTGGCGCTAAGGGAGGGCTGCGGTCTCTGGTGCCACAACTAGGTGTTCAAAGCAGTGGCAGAGTCTATTAGTCTAGGGATGGACTTCCCAGCTGGTTCAGGAGCTCATGACATTTGCAATACAATCTAAAAGAGTAAAGTCAGGGCACCGGGTGATGGAGACAGACTGGCAATTGTTGGCTTACACAGGCAAGCAGCTCTGGTTTCCAGCCACAGAGGCATCTTTGAGACCAGACTTGTGTTGTTATTAGAAGCTTTTGAAGAAGTCATCCTGTTAGGGTTTAAAGTGCCCTGGGAAGACAGGGCAGGAGATTGTTACGAACGGCAGGTGGCTGGTGGTGCTACTCAAAAGGCTGGAGGATGATGCATGTGCCAGCTGAAGTAGACTACAGAGGCTGCTGGGACGTCCCTGCATGGGGTCCATGGCATGTGGGGTGTCACAGGCAGTCAAGAGAAGACATTTAGGAAAGTTGTTACTGAGAGGACATCTTGATGGCTGAGGATCTGGAGAGGTGAGCCGTGAGTTCAAGGCAGCACTACCTGGGCGAAGGAGTCTGATGCTGAAAGACACAATATGCCCTGTGACTCTAGGTTACATCACTGATGATGTGTCCAGATATACTGTAAGATGTATTAAATTAAGCTCCTGCTGTGTGTTTATATGTAATGAATAACTGAATAAGAGATATGGGTGTATCCAGTATTGTCATAGTGATGAATCTCCCTTTACTCTCCCAGGTGCTGCAGGTGTTGCAAGAGGTCCAGCCATTGCCGTGCTCTCCTGAGAACCAGCCCCGCTCCCTGCACACCAGACCAGCAGCACAACCCATCCAAGTGACCACCCCTAGTGTGCCTGTAGAAGATGATGAAACGCAGAGCGTGTCACGGTCGCGTCCGTGCGAGTGCAGCCAGTCTGAAATCATCTACGGGGGCAGCTGGGGCTACCAGGATGGTGGCATCTCTTCAGCAGCGTCGCAGAGCTCCGCCCTGCAGCAGAGGTCAGTGGACCTGTACAGCAGCTGGCCAGTGCAGTGCTGCTGTGCAGCCGAAGCAGACGGACACGAGTGTGAAGACTGCAGAGCCAACGGGTTTGCGTCTGCGGAGCTCGGCGAACCTCAAGGCAGGTGGCTTCCCTGTTCTCGTTCTCCAGTGAGATTGCGAGCTAATTTTCTCCATTACCATTTCTGCTTACAGCTTCTTCACGCTATATTTTCCTTGGTTTGTGGCAAAAAAGTATGAATTAAGTGATGGTACATTCAATGAACCCTGCAGGTGATGCAGCGCCTCCTCCTGACACCCAGGCTGTGGTGGAGAACCCAGCCAAGGCACGAATCAGGGACAAGATCCAGCAGTACAGCAGGGGCCTCATTACCACAGAGGAGCTGCTCTCTGTGCAGCGGGACTGACGTGGCGCCACGTTCTTTAGATCTCGCTGCCTTACGTTTTGTAGGCAAATATGGATATTCCGTTTGTATGACAGTGCCATTGTGCTCAAAGCAGTGCGCTGTGCGTACAGGGTATAGAGATACAAAAACTCGGTGTTGCAGTTGAAGTGAAATCGATGTTACCATTGTGTATTTTAATGTATTTAACTGATGGATATGTTTCTCGTTACATCAATGAAAAAAATATGCTAACCAAACAGTGTTACTGGGTAACTATGTATAAATTCTCAGTGCAGGATCAAGTTTAAACTCAAATATGGTTTATTTTTCCCCAAGAAGATCATGGATATCAGTGCAGTCAGTAAGCAGGAACCTTTGGGAGAAGCATCTCTTTGGCACCACTGTGCAAATCTCATGTTTTATTTTTTCCAGAAGGTTTACAATTTCAGCACTGTGCCTAACTGTACATATTACTAATGTTTTTAAAATGCACCATGTACTTCTTCACCATAGATTAAAAAAAAGATAAAATGATGCTTTTTGTGAAGGTCTTTTTTTGGCAGTGCTTCACTGTTGAGAGTTAGGCAAGGACGACACGTTCAGGTAACATCTCAACTTGGAGCACAACAGTTAACATCGAAGGGTGGTGTATGTGAAAGATGAAGACTGTATAGAACTGCCATTTTAGCAGAACAGTGCAATTAAAACTTGTAGAATGTATGAATATTGTGCTTTGTGAGCAGGATGAACTGAACCACGTGGTTTTAACAGTGGCTGGTACAGTACAAGGCGGGAGAAGATCAGACATCCCAAAGGGTCACACCAGCAAGTAGATACATCCCCTAGTGGTGAGTCACTCATTTTTGGTGCATTGGGCCAGCAGGTATGAAAACAAGCCTAGCAATTGTGTTAGGGACCCCACAAACACACACAGTTTAAACAACAGCACATTTCATTTATTGTCGTTTCTCTTTCCACTGTAAACTCGTGTTACCTACATGGTTAACCTCTGAAAGTGAACCAGCTATGGATTACCAAACCTGCATCCCTGGTCGCTCTCGCTCTTTCTCTCACTCACACACACACACTGCTGTCTCCAATGTAACCACAACTGACAGGGCAATCACTCAACACATAAAAACATAGAAAAAAAACACCCTTTTAAATAATGCCAGTTTCACATGTATATGCATATTGTTCCATATTTACTCAAAGCAGGAAAAAATACAAAATACAAATGCACAGTAGACTGTCAGTATTGGGTGCCTCATGCTTAGCTTGTTTTTCTCTCACCCCCCCAGCTTTTCTTTTCTTTGTGTCCCATTAATTTGCTTCCTTTTGCCCCCCAGGACAGAGAGCAGGATCCGGACGTGAGGACGATCACATCAGACGTGTACTTCCAGGTCCCATTAAGGCCTCCTTCACACACAGCCGTCTTTTGCTCGTTGACCTTCGTCTGCCCAGAACACCTCTCTCCCCCCCCAGGTAGTGCAGCTGCTACGAGTGGAACACACATCCTGCAGCCATGCCAAAGTGACCCTGAGATTTACTGCCACCCTGCAGACACCTGAGGAAGTGCATACTGGGACATAGGCGGACCCTCAGGAGCAGCTGTTGGTTTGTATTGACCACACACATGCGCCAAACCTCCCTCAAGGATCACGATTTAATAACTAGTACAGTGTGGCTGTGTAGGTGGTGGTGTTGTGGGGGGGTTGTGTGTTGTTTCTTTTTGCGATAAAGTTTTTCTCTTCGCTACCACTACATTCTAACTCTACTGGTCCAGGTTTACAGCAGCTTCTCTGCACTTTTACTTAAAAACAAAAACTACAAAAATAATTGTCTGACCTGTTGTGCGCATTAGCTGAACTGTGGGACAGTGGCCCTCCGGTGTGGCTGAGCTGAGGACCTGGCAAACGCACACGGGCGTGTATACACACGATTGCAAACGCACGTGCACACAGATGAATGCACACACACGTACGCACAAGCACATCCAATATCACATGTAAACAGTGTAGTTCTAGCTGTTGGTAACTATTTCTGTCCATCAGGATGAAAAAGGAGGGATGGCACTGGGTCAGTCACTGTCTTTCTGCTCACACTAGGGGCCCCTCTGGTCATTCTTGTTGTTGGTTAAAGGGTACAGGCTGTAAGAAGCGGGGCGAGTCCAACCCGGCTCCTCCTTAAACGTGGGACCACCGTTCCAGGGATGTTAGCACCATGGGGAGCGGTACTGGCCCGCAAGCTCCAGTCCAGTTGCTATAAAGTCTGAGCTGCTCCAGCAGCCTCCGTGGGCTCAGGGTTCTGCTCACCCAGCTCGCTGGGCTCAGTCCAGGTGGCTGGCAGATCCGCAGCCATGTCATTTAGGTCCGTTTGTGACTGGGAAGCCAGCGGGTTCCTGCTGATCACCAGGTCCAGTTTGTTTCCTGACTCGGCGATCAGAGGAACCACCAGGCAGCAATCGTAGTCTCTTGTTCGGACGTGGTTGATCTAGGCGGAAGAACACAACCACAAACACTGTGACCCAGCTGGGCTCGAGGCCTTTACTTAAGCTAACATTTTCATTTTTCCCATACTGGAGCACTAGCTATCAGCCAGCACTAGGGTGCTCAGAGGGAGTCCATTTCGCCCCTCACTGCTGATACCTGAAGCAGCCTGTCATAGGTCTTGAGTCCCCCAATCTGGGCTGCCCCGCCAGGGCGAATGTTGCTGACGTAGACGCCTTTTTCCAGAAGGCTGTCAGACACGCTGAAACCAAAATCGTCCGTGCCCGACTCCTTCAGCAGCGTCACCTGGGCAGAGCCACGCGGGACACAGGATGAGAGCTACAGTGTGGAGACCAAGGAGGGCGGAGGTGCCGAGGACACCCAACAGCACCAATGCGCAGTAAGTCCTTCACCGTGGTCTAACTTCACAAATCAAAGCATATTCATATCCGTTAGTCATTTGTGTCTGAAAAGACATACTGAGCATAATGTTACTGGGCTCGCAAGGTGAACTCTTCTCGTCAATGCTCCACGCATAAGTGTGATAATACTGTGTATACCAAGTATAATTTAATTTCATTTATATACATAAAATGTCAGAAATCAAAACAATCGTATTTTGATGAATCCCTGTAATTATATGTCGGCTTATTTAATGAAACTCGCTTGACAGAAATTACACTTGTCATGTGGGAAGCCTGTACTTGTACTTTGCTGCCTGCTTACCTTGTGTAATTCTACTGGCTTTGGAGACACATCCTTCGCCTCCTGCTTCGTTTTCCTCGAGGCGAAGGCCTTGCGGGTCGGGTCGCTGGGCAGCGTGAAGCTGCGCCCAGCCTGGGTGTACTGGGCCCGGTTGAGGCTGCGCTCCTGAAAGCTGGCCTGGCGGCCCAGATGGCTGCGCGAGGTTGCGGGCTCATTCAGGCTAAGGGTGCTGCCTGCCATGGATGCCTGCGTGAGGTGGGAATGAGCAGAGAGAGAGGCACCAACATAAGTACTGAAGCATTTAGCAGATACGTCACATAGATGCATGAGGCAGTAAAATTGCACTTAAACAACTTATCCAGTTATAGAACCTTTTGGAACATGGAACTGTTAACCGCATCACCGCAGTTCCTGAAAAGGTTTACATGTAGCCCTTGATTCAGGCAACATCCTGTGAGCACAGAAGACACCTGAGAAGCAGTTGCGCATTCGTGGCAACTTGCAGATTCTATCATTTCTGCCAACTGTTGCCAAATCTGTACCATCCATGTTCTCCATTCTGTATACTGGTTTGCATTTCAACATGCCTTCAAGGCCAAAATACACAAGATGTCTTGCAGCAAATTTCCCATCATGCTCTGGGCCATCTTCCATGCTTATTTCATCCAGCATTGTTAACCGCTTGTTCCTGAGTTGAGTGGTAGGGAGCTGGAGCCTGTCCTAGAATGATGGAAAACTACCTCTTGATGGGATGCCAGTCCATCGCAGGGTGACCACAGAAACACACAGAGCAGTGTAGTGTGACCAATCAACCGGAAACACGTGTTTGGACTGTGGCAGGAAACAGACATGGGGGAACATGCAAACGCAGGCTGAGCCAATGCTTTTATGAATCCATCGTTTGTTCCCTTAAAGTGTCACATAAAACCCTTGAATAAGGAAGCACATCCTGTAAGCGTCTTTTTCTAAGCACGTTCACTTAGAAAAGCTGTACAAATCAGAATGTGTCCTCATTGTGCATGACTTCTGTGAATGAACAGCAGACTGCAAAGCGCTGCCAAGATCAGCCGATGCACACAGAACACAAACAAAAGACAACGCAAAGCCAGGGGCAGCACGTTGCAACTGAATGTTTTGCTTTTCCTACAGGGTCACAAGTGGTCAGGTCGTGTGCAGGCAGCGCAGTGGCTGCCGGCTGCAGCAGGCTACAGGGGGCCAACATAACAACCAACATGTTGGGGCCTTGTGGCAGAGCAGGACACGTTAGAGGGCTACAGGCAGAAAAGCAGCACGAAACAAAGGGTACCAAGACGGGCAGGTTTCTCTTATTCAGAAGCCTGTCTTGTTTGCCCTAGAAAGAAACGCAATGTTACACACATCTAAAGAAAGTGACATCATCCGGCTGGGAAGACGGGGGTGAGGAGACCAAACAGGTCACTGACAAGGGAAATCAACGACTAGCTGTCATGCTATTTGGCCCGCGGTGGAATATGTTTTTACTGACTCCTCTCTCTTTACCTCCAGCTCTCGCAGGATTCCAGACTGCCCGCATGTCTCCAGGTCCTCCAGGGCCTGGGACCAAAAGTTCTCCTCCTGGTCGGGCTCGGCCGTGTCGTGGCCCATGGTGAACCTGCAAGGACAGGGTAAAGTAAGCCCTACCCCAGCTAAAGGACCAAACACAAGCATCACCCAAGGAAACGAGACATGCTCTACACAACGTGAAAGGGGTCAGAGAGGCATGCGTGACCAGACATTCACATAATGATGGGCAAACAGGCACGTGAACTGCGCCTGACCTGCTGTCTGAAACACGGCCAGTGGGCAGTGTGGCAGATCTGCAGACACAAAAGAGCAGTGAGTGAGCCAGTCGTCAAACAAAGCACAACTGGAGGTAACCGGATGGCCAATAACGCTGTACGGTCAGGCTTCATTTTAACAACCGGGGGGTTATGAACGTGAATGCCTGCGTGGGCTGTCGTACCCATTCATTGTGGTGCGAGCAGTAAAATACTAGGTTTGTGCCACTTACCTGTTCATCTTCCACCAAGTATTTCTATTTTTATCATATGTAACTTGCACTGAGGGGCAAATTAGAATCCTGAAAATGCGATCCATACAGTTTTGGTCTTTTTGCTCCAAGGCAAGTGTAGTTTCAAGAAAACAGGATGCAGCCAAAAGCACCAGCATATTTCATTTCTTTTTCCAATTTGACTGGGATGTGACACCGCAGCCCCGGCCCCACATGCAGGTCATACCCGCTGATGGTGATGCGCTCCCACTCGTCGTAGCTTCTCCCCAGGTCCTGTAAGGTGTGATCCTTCCGGCTGTTGCCAGACAACCCGCTGCTCCTTCCCTCAGGGCTGTGGAGACTGTACCCGGAAGCTGTTCGAACCACAACGCGCACACGCCTAAATGAGAAAAATTCACCTGCAGCACCATGGCCTGCCACTGGCCATTCATCACGTGTGGCGAGACAGGTATGAATCCCACAGTACTGTGCAGGTATAGGTTGCGTGCAGTCTCACCTTGACCGCTGACCGTGGAGTCAATAGCGGAACCATCCCAGGACTCCACAGCACTGTCCACGCTTGGAACAGTCGTGGAGTAGATGTCTGAGAGCTTGCCTGGCTTCGCTGCGGGCTGCACTTCGCCCTCCACGTCACCAAACTCGGTCAGTCGGCCGGAATGGGGCCGGGGACTTGGCACTGGAGTCGAGACAGGGCCGCACACACGTAGGGTCACTCCTGACTGCTGTTGCTCCGTCTCGAGTTAACACGAGCACCGTGAGGAGAAGTGCACATCAGCTGTTTTTGTCCCACACCTGCTATTATCTTCTTCAGCACAGTACTTGCCACCAGCTGATACAGCTTCAGTAAACTTGCCTTGTAACTGGGTAAATGTCTGTCTAGTACAAGACATCTAACGCCGTACGATATAGGGAAGATGTCCGCAGAGTGAGGAAATGGGGAGGTAGAGCGTCAGGGGCAAGAGTGCAACGGAGGAGTCTGGATACACTGAGGCAAACCAAACGAAGGTTCTCCGTTAGCTATCGACACGTCTGAGCTCTCGGGTGCAAACGTCATCTTAATACAATCGTTTCTCACACATCATGTTAGACTACATGTGGAAGTTGTACGTCGCCTATGATTTCTATTCCTTATTGAACATCCTTCACGGTGAAACATTATTAAATGTATATGTTAAGTCTTTGTTGTCAACACTTAAACAATTTACATGCATTTATGCTAATTGGAATGTACTCCTATGTCCCTTTGTTTACCAGTTACCCAGTACAGTGGCCTCATATTATTCAATTACTTCTTTTGCATCTCTTTCATTCTTACATAAATTACTATAAATCACATATAGTGAGTTCTAGTATACAGAGCACCTCTGTCACTCGCTAAAATTCTACACTGGAGACTTAAGGGCCTCGAATCATTTCTTGTTTTAAGAACTACTGCCAAGGCAGTTTCAGGCTTTGCTAAAGGCCAAAGAGAAGTGTGAGGATGTGCTCAGGGCAGCCGGCAAGACAAGGGTGCAGCTCCTTTGAGGAGTGCGCACACGTGTCACTAATGGTTATATTTGCTAAGAAATGGTGGTAATAAAACCAATTTTTTGGCTTCATTGCCTCACTATTGAAATTACGAGCCCCAAATGGTGTGGAAGATCAGTTCCAACGGTTCTTTTTTCAAGCAGCAGCTGGACGAGAAACACAGCCATAATCTTCTCGCGTTAAGCAGGTGAAATAAGCCAAGTACAGCGTCGCAGTCCGATTGACAAGTCAATATGAACAAATTAGTTGCATGTCTATGAACGTTCAGTATTGTTCCAGTTTACAGATAATTAAGGGTTTACATAAATCTGACAATTTCAGTCTGAAAGACCTTGTTCCAATTATGCAATTCCAACGAGGTGAAAATGTTTTATTACAACAGCGTTTAACCCAACCGTGACAGAGAGAGAGAGAGAGAGAGAGAGAGAGAGAGAGAGAGAGAGAGAGAGAGTGAGTGTGTGTGAGTACCCACTGACACTCTGGAATGCAGACAGGGACCCCCAGCTGCCCACTCTGCCCACAGTCTGGGACACAACAGCACAAGTGGGCTGCAGGGGGCGGTGCAGACCCAGCAGAGACTCACACTCTCCCTGCTTCTTGATGCGCAGCGTGACGGACTCTCCAGCCGCCTGCAGCAGGTGGATGGCCTCACTCAGCGGCTTCCCCTTCAGACTGTGACTGTTGATGGCGAGGATGCGGTCGCCCACGTGGATGGCACCGGTCCTGTTGGCCGCAAGAGGAACAGTGGCGTCAGCACAGGTGCCAACAGCAACAGTTGGACAGAAACACGTGATTTCCACACACACAGTATTTCATGTAAATAATAAGTCCATAATGTTGTGTTAGCAGACAGTTTGCTGCTCATGGCAAAACAAGCTGCTCTTTATTTTTCAGCAGTAACACCATTTGTTCATAAACAGCTAAAGCGATGTGTTTGTGAACAGAGAAGCTGTTTGTTACTATATTAACATCTGTTCCCACTGTGCGTTGAAGCCGTTTGCTTTATGAAACTGACACAGACTCTCCTCTTCACAGACATGCAGGCAGTGACCAGGGTACAGTTACAACACCTATGCACGGATGTCTCATTCAAGACTGCAGCACCAGAAGTGAGTGGGATCAGAGTAGAGGGCACACGGGGTCAGAGTCAGCGCTGCTGCAGCGCCGTAACCCTGCAAATGCGGAATTAACGCTGTCTGAACAGAAGTCTGGGCTTGCAGACTGGCACGGGACTAAACTGCATTCCCCTTTCAAAGCTGACGTGATCTTCAGCACCCTTCACGCTCCGCATCACAACAGCCGTGCTCCTCAATCCCACCATACGGGAGCCAGTCAGTGGTTTAGCAGGGTGTCTTGTCCTCACCTTTCAGCCAGACCTCCTTTGGTCAGACTGGAAATTATGATGGGGTCAAAGGGCTCTTCGGTGCCTGAGATGGTGATGCCCAGGGGGCCTCCGTAGCGCTTTAGCTCTACTGTGTAGATAATGGTTCCAGAGTTTTCCTGCTCATCTGAAACAGATCAGCACCAGGCCATCGGAACCCAAAGACACGTGATGGTGGTGAAGGTTTCATACACTGTAACTGTTCTTTTGACGTCAGCAGATTTAGAGGATTTACATATACATCAACACCACGACCAAAAACACACACAAGCATTCGCTACTCTTGGTCCTCCTTCACCTACACAAGATGTTACAACTTCGTGGTTACCTGTACCTGCAGGTCCCCAAGATGATCTTTCAACCATATGCTGACCTGAGTTGTCCTCATCCTTGCGTATCTTGAGCTTGACAAGCTCCTCACAGCGCTGCAGGATCTGCACGGCATCTTCCATGGAGCAGTTATCTAGACGGATGTTATCGATAGCCAGCAACTTGTCCCCCATCTCCAAGGTGCCCGTCCTGGCAGGATATGGACATATGGAAGGTAAATGTAAACGTCATCAGTATATTATACACACGCGCACACACATAAAATGTAAAGGAAACCGACCGAGCGAAGTGTCTGAAAGTGGAAGCCAGCCTAACAGGCTGTGGCCTTGTCACAGGTAAGTAATGTGACACGATGTAATTTGGTTATAAATCTGAGATGTCCTCTCATGCAACAGGAACAATGTGAGGCGCCACTCCGGGAGGAGCTTGGACTTTAGTATGTTCTAGGGCCAGTTTTATCCATACTGATCAGCACAGCAGCAATAAACCCAGCGGTTGATACGTGAGCAGATCCTCTACCTGTGAGCCATGCTACCTTTCTTGATGTCAGAGATAATAAGGGCATCGCCAGGCTTCCGGCTGGACGGGGCTGAGAATAGAAAAAAAAGACAAGTTAAAATTTATTAGCATTGCGACTTGGAACTAATAATAACAGGGAGAGCAGGCAGTGCAGTGGTTACTGTTGCTCAGCTGGACTCTGAGGACTGAGGTTTCAACCCCACCTGCTGCTGCAGTGCCCTTGAGCAAAGCACTTAGCTTCATTTGCACCCTTGTAAACTGCTTAAAGGAAGACTGGAGAAAAGCATCAGCTAAATTAATTACGTAATGGATATTAATTACTGCTGTCAAAATTGTTCATTTAAAATCCTTAACATGTTACAAATTATGCAGTTTAATCACAGTCACACTTTATTCCTCTCATATTTCCAAGAGGTGCAGGATGGTTGTTGCTTTGACTAGACATCACTAGATATTACCGAGCAGCCAGAGCTACCTGGAAGTAACAATGTTATTTTACTGACGACCAGCAGCTTCACACTGTCTCCACGTTTCAAGACAGCGGGAGGTTCGTCGCCAAGCCACGACTGTGGGAACAGTGTGATCGCAGCAGTAAGAACGGTACCTTTCCAGCGTACGGCCTGCGCAGCACGTTTCACGCGGACGCCGCCTCGCAGTGGGAGAGCGCGTTTCGTTAGGTGTCACAGAATAGCCTCACGCTTCAAACACGGCTGTTAGGAGGCACTCGTTCGACGTCCGTAAAGAGATCGGCTAAAGCCTCCGCGGTGCAGCATTCTGCTGAGCGGCACGGGCAAGGCTGGAGACGCAGCCGGGAATTTCCTTCTCGTCTCCTTTCAGCAACACGTGGTTTTGGTTTTTGATGACTTCATTTTTTGTATCAGCTGATCAGGTCTCATTCTTACGTGACCTCACTAAAAGTTAAGGTTCCCGACAGGAGAAACGTGGGTGCTGTCTGCGTGCTGCTCAGATGCCTGCAGAGAGAACTGACGTGTGGGGAACACGGGAGAAAACGCTGGAAGACGAGAAGCACGAGGGGAAAGTGAAGCAGAGCCACCAAGAAAGAAAATTACATTAGTAGTTACTTAACACATTTAAACTTGGTCATCAGCATTGATATCTTTTAAAAATTTAAAAAGTGCAGTCATTTGACAACAGTAATTAATTCTGATCTGATGCTTCTCTCCAAAGCAACTTGCAGTATTTATCCATTTGTACAGCTCAGTGTTTCACTGGACACTCGTGCTGGGAATCAGCTCACTAGTCTGGACTCTTAACCTCAGCCATCACAGCAGGACCAGCTGCTGGTAAAATGGTGTTCACGCCTGCACGTGGGAAGCAGCTACGCAGTCAGGAAACCGAGGGCAGCGGGACCTGCTGATGTTCTGGCAGGTTCCCTCCTCCTTTTACCATCACAAGCACAGCAATCAGTCTCTGCAGCGCACAATTTTAGGAGAACAGAAAGCTTTCTGGAACTGGGCTGTCAGCTGCGTGCACATGGTTGCGCAAACTAGAACCCCGCCTCAAAGCGTCTCGTAGTTGGGACTGGCTGCCGTTGGCCGTAACTGCGTGTTAAGGGCTGCGGCAAGATGCAAGTGGCTTCACTTCAAGCAGAGTTAATCCACAGGGCCTGAGGCTCCTCCCCTGCAGATGTGCCTTCAAACTAACACTGTTTCCATAGCAACCTTGAGCCTGAGCTACGGCTGATGTTGTGGCAGCCTGCAGACACTACAGCGCATTACTGCAAGCCAAGAGTGCTGAAGTGGAAGCAAAATGAGCTTTGCTGAGGGATGCTAGCTTCAGGTCCTGCGTATATCAGACTAAATGGGTGTGCTGGACAGGACTGGCGGGTGCTGCGGCCGCAATGGTTAGGTGGTCTCTGGCGGTGCGAGGCACTGCGGAGCGGTGAGATGGCGGAGGGACACGAGACGATTCTGAGCAGCACGGGCTGCTCAGTCGGAGCTCACAGCTGATGGTGATGCCCAGCTCCACCCCAGGCTTCTTTGGGAGTTTCACGTGGAAGGTGCCGCTGCTGGGAATAACTGACTCTGTGTGAGGGAGGAGATGCCAGGAATCAGAACACAGCACAGACAGAGAGCCTGGATGACATCATCGACTACAGCCAAGATTGTATCAGTCATTAAAAATTAAACACCATTCTTTCCGCACAGCTGCTGTGACGGAGGTCTAGCCGAAAAGGCACTTAGTCCGAACACCTCCTCTTCCTTTCATCATCTTGGAAACAGCGGGAGACAAATAATGCTCATTGGCAGTCGCCGATCAGTAAGGTCAACCACTGCCCGGAGTTACTGAACGGCCTGCACCTCCTTCCCACTGTGCTGGTTACGTTTCTAAATGCTGACAGCGTTACTTAAACAGTAACAAAGCATTAGCACCCAAACTGCCAGGTTTGGCAAAGAGTTGAACATCAAAGCCCAATTACTAATAATGCATTTAAAATTCTGCGGAATAACCGAAGCGTTTTGCATCTCATTGCAATTGCTGATGTTCCTGTGAAGCCGTTGTGGAAGGTACCTGCTACGTCAAACTCGATCTCCAAGGTAACCCTGCTGCCGATGGGCGAGCTGCGCAACATCTGGTTAGTCTCCTCCAAGGAGCTGTCCTCTGTGGGGACGCCATTCACAGCCAGGACACGGTCACCGATTTGTAGGATTCCACTCCTGGGCCAAGCAGACGACAGAGGGCAGAGGTCACACACATGGGGGGGGGGGGTAAAAAGGCAAACAGGAACACAGGGGACACACGGGGGTCTCACCTCTCTGCAGGGCTGTCCGGGTCCAGGTAGGCGATGAGCGGAGGGGACGACTGCGTCTCGGTGGCAAACACACCACCCTGCAGCTGGATGCCAAACCCCATGATGGTATCGCTTACAAGCGTCACCTCTGTGGTTTCTGTGTGGACCACCTGGCCAGACAAGCCTAAGGTGCTGGAGGCCAAAGACACTGGGGGTGGGGGTGGGGGGTGAGCAGACCAAAATGTCCTGAGTAGTATGACCTGCACTGTGGACTCTTCTGCCAATGACTTGCGATGACACTTGAGGATTTATCACACACGTAAAGCTGCTGAATTTACTGCCTTGGACACATTTACTGTTTTAATGTGGCAGCGCAGGAGGAGGACAAAGAGGAGGGAAGGCAACGCAACGCAGTCGCAGAGAACGTCAACTATAAGGTCGTATTTGTTGCTTTTATCTAACGGTTTTAGCAAATTTTATAACTAGACACAGTTGATGTTAATCGGGAATAAGTCGACTGCCTCACCAGGGAGTTATCGCTGTGCCCACCACTCTTCCTTAATCCAATTGTTGCATTTATACAAGCTGTACACATTTATTTCACTCTCTCACCTGTCTTTTCCAACAACATATTTAGTGATTGATATTTTTGGCTGACGGCGACTTAAAGGGATAAGACTGATGCGCGTCGCCACCAGGTGCCGGACACTTACAGGAGCTCTTCTGGTCCTTCTTGTGCAGTTTGCGGCGCATCGTGGCTGTGCGCGGACTGGGGGGCTGCAGGTTGCGGGGCAGCGTCCCCATGCTGAGGGAGCTCAGGCTGTAGGCGCTCATGGACGAGTTCGAGAAGGAGGAGCCAAGTACTGGAGGGACGAGGAGAGGCACACGGGTGAGAGGCGGAGCATCGTTCTCCTTCACTTCCCAAAACCCCTAAACACAGCAGAGTGTTCACAGCTGCTATTTGTGACAGTCTAAATTAAACTGTTCTCTAAGTTCTACAGCAGACACAGAGCCAACAATTTATTCTTCACCATCACACATCATCAGTATTTGAGGAGAAAAACTAAGCCATAAAGCAGGTTCTAAGAATGCCAACTTCTGACTAGCAAGAGTTTCTCACTCAAAAAGGCCCAAATGACATGAGCCTAAACTTTGAAAAGCAGTGAAATGCAAGACAAGGGTTTCTACAGAGGTTCATGCTCAATATCAGAAGGCAAATCCAAGCAGGAGAAAGAAGAACATTACAAGGACTATTTGTAGAGGATTTGTGGTGCTTTGAAGCTTGTGTCCGTGACTGGTCAGGGTGGTAGGTGTTATAGTGCTGCGGGGGTGGGGCGTGGCCATTGCTGCTAGAGCAAGAGTCCCAGGGCAGGGGCCTGGAGCTCCGCTGAACCTTCACTGTCCGCGCGACAGGCGAGCCGAGCCGGACCAGAACAAGCGCAGCACCGTCACAGAGGAGGAGGGAAGAAAACAGAACAAAACAAAACAAACCGACAAGCTAAAAACAGCAAGAGTGATAAAGCAACAGTCATCAGAATGATAGACAGGAAGGAGAAGATCAATAAACCACGTCTGAGAACCTTAAACAACAGAGAAAAGAACAGGAACAGCTACACCTGCATGTCATACAGCTTTGGACGGGATTTGATCCCGAGGCATAAAACGCCCGTCATTGGGACAGAACTGCAGGGACCTCAGAGTGTCGGTGGTAGATACTCTCCATCTCCTGCACAGGCTCACCCTGCTCTGAGCCTTTGAGGGACAGCCGGGTCTGGTGGTGCGGCAGTATCTCCATCTTGACGCGATCGCAGGCGTTGGCCAACAGCTGGGTGGCTTCCGCTAGCGTGCAGTACTCCACGCTGCTGCCGTCCACTGATAATATATGGTCACCTGCGTGTAAGGCGCCACACCTGCAAACACACAGCAGCAGGTTCTGTAAGACATCATCTATCACGCGTTCCTCAAGAAGTCTCGTGTTGCCCCATGCTGCTGTCCCTTTACCTGTCTGCAATGCTGGCTGGCTTCACCTTTTCGATGATGATCACCTGCTTGTTGCAGTACGTGGAGGTAGATAATGCTATTCCGAGGCTTGAGCCTGTGGGCTTGGCCACCTCCACCAGCAGCGGCCCGGAAGCTGTGGCTACAGAGTCTTAAAAAACAAAAGTGCAACGAATCAGTCGGATCTCGCTGGCATCTTACAGGATCTTCTGGAGACTTTAGACGCTAACTCTGTGCCGCCCCGAAATCCCAAAATCAACATCTTCAAAGGGAAACGAGACATTAATACGGGGAAATTTGCTGTTTGTGTCTTACTGGGACCGTGTTAAACGTACAGGATCAGAGCGTACAAATAAAGACGTGACTCGTCCGAAAATTTTGCGAAAAACGGAAGGACGACAGATTTCAGGATCCCAACAGGGGAGGGTTCATATTTGCCCAGAAGCCTAGAAGGAGAACAAGGTTCAGTGTCAATACACCTGTGTGTTACACAAGCCTACATGGTGAAGAGCAGAACTGGCACTACGTGCAGCTTTACGGTTTCAAATCCTCCAACGAGCGATGCAGAGTCCTCTGGTGTCCGAAACGGTGATGACGGACGGAAGCCGATTTTGGACGACTGAGGTCAGGGGACTCGGCCCAGCAGCCAAAATTGCCCGGCGCCCCCAGAGAAAACGCTTCTCACACTGACTGATGTGATGGGCGTGGCTGGGAGCCCGGAAGACAGCGGTCCGATGCGGCGTATGGGTGGAGCCCCGTGCAGGCAGACGTTGAGTCTGCAGAAACACGCGGGCTTGAACGAGAACGTCGGTGCTGATGCAAGAGTTAGCAGGACGCACCCATGACGGAGACGTCATACTCGATGAGAAGAGTGGCTTCCTGGCCGCACTGCTTGAGGATGCTCATGGCCTCGGCGTGGGAAGTGCCGTGCAGACGGATGCCGTCGATGCTCAGCAGCCGGTCTCCTGGTTTAATTGTCCCCTCCCTGTGGAAGAGCAAAGCGAGAGCCAGGCAGACACACCAGTATGTCAAGCGGTCCTCTGACGCAGCTCTCGGCACACAGAGCAAGAACAATTTTACTTCGATGACACCGAGCGCTGCTATAAAACACTGGAACACATGGTGCCTCTGATGCCGCTGCCTGTCACCAGGGTCATTAGCACCACCACCCAGGGAGAGAGTCATTGCTCTCAGAAAGCCTCAGAGCTTCAGTCGCTGCAGGAGGACCTTCATTTTCTCCCAGGGAGGAATGAATCGACAGCAGGCTGCAATAAAACTAAAAGGCAGTGGGAACGTCAGGAGGAAACGATGTCGCCACACGGAATAGCCACAACCTGGCAAAGGGTCCAAACCTTTACTCGCGGGTGGGGGGTGGGATTTGCTCCCGAGGGGGATGGAGCGAAGCAGACGAGACCCTCGGGCTGCGCAGCTTTCGACTCTTCTGATAGAATGAAGGCCTTTAATGCACCAGCTATGTTTACCAAGACCAGTAGAGTTACTACGGTAAAGGGGGGGGGGGGGGCAGAAAAGCAATTCTAACCAAACGGGTCTCACCAAGGTCTTGTGTAGCAATTTAGAGTTAAAACCCCATCCTGCNGGCAGATAAGCAATTCTAACCAAACGGGTCTCACCAAGGTCTCGTGTAGCAAGTTAGAGTTAAAACCCCATCCTGCCTCAACAGGGCGTCAACAGTCTGCCTAATCGCTACGCGAGTGAACGTCGGTCGGTGGCACACGCCTGGCACAGGTCACCCCGATCGAGCCGACGCTCAGCCAGGCCACGGCTGCTGGTCCTCCAGCTGCAGACCAGAAGCTGTTCCCGCAGAAGCAAAATCCAGCCAGGCCACAAATTCCAAATGGAGCAGCTCACCTGTCGGCCGGACCCCCTGGCCTGATGGACGTTATGACGACAGGCCGCGACTTGCTCCTGTCCTCATGGGCACCCCCTGCAGCAGTAAACAAGATGCGGGTCGTTGATATGCGCCACACTTGCAGGGAGGAGGAAGTTTCGGCAAGTTTTTTTCATTAAAAACCAAAACTTTTACAGAAACTACCCAGCAAGAACTAAAACGGCACTGTGTTGCATGTGAGTAGAAGGTTGTGGACATTACGCTTTTTTTTTTTTAGCCATTTTAGTGTAGACTTAGAATTACTTAAACTTTACTTTGCTTTTATAAAAGATACTGAGATAAAATGGTGTCACATCCTGTCTCCCACCGACGTGTGCGGTACAGAGGAGCCCCGAGATGCTCAATTGTACGAGTTGGTTCAAGTCTCACGGCGAATTTTGAATCCATTATAGCTTCAGGTGATTTTTTACAGAACAGCGAACTGTGAGCAGAAGGAGGGGTTGAGATGTATCACTAAACCATTTGCGATTGTGACGTCATTAGACTCACAAACTACTGTTACGGACACACTTCCTGTCCCAGTTGTGCTTGTAAAGCGACGTGCAGATACACCCCCTGCGAGGCCGTGTCCACTCACCTCTTAGTACAAACCCAAACGTGTTTCCTTCCTTGTGCAGCGTCACCTCCATGTTTTTGAACATGACCCCTGAGCCCTGCACAGCTGCCAGGAAAGACGAGTGGAATTTAGACAGACCCCCTAATGTTGACCTGCACAGACGTTCCTGTGATCTGCACAACTCACTGTGAAGTGTAGCTGCTCTGCAGCTGTGCGCTACACCACAGCCAGGCCTGCTGGCCTTTACCTGCTACGATTATCTTGTGGCCCCAAGACTCCCGTGACGCCAAAGTGGCTCCCAAAAACACTCACAGACAGGGGGCAGCTCGTACTCCACCTCCAGGACCACCCGCTCCCCAACGTTCTTCAGCAAGCTGATGATCTCGTCGTGACGAAACTTGGTCAGGTTGATCCCGTTGACGGACTTAATGTAGTCGCCGACACAAAGCTGGTCACTCCTGTGGGGAGAGATGGAGGCCTTCAGAGACAACTACTACAGACAGCAAAGGCTAGCGGACCCCACGGAGAGCAGTGACGCGCACACACCCACAAACCCACGCGTGTGGCACTTCTCACCTGGCCGCGATGCCTCCCTGCCGCAGGTTGGAAACGCGAGGCCTCCCATCCTTGTCGATGCCTCCAGACACCGTGAGGCCCAGAGTGGTGCCTTCTTTCTTCATCAGCTCCACTAGACTAGTCCCCCTCAGTTCCTCTGGGGTTAGAAGAGACCAGAGGCCGGTGAGGAGAGGTCAGCCCCATGAACTGCTCACTAGTCAGGACAGTACTAACCAGGTAATCCTCAGCAGCCGTTACTAACCAGCGTTACACGATACAACAATTTACACACTTATGCTGTCGCCACTAAGAGCTTCCGCAAGAAGCACTACAGCGAGAGAGGGAGTCGAACCAGTGACCTTCAGAGCAGGAGAAAACAGGAGGGCAAGAACATAATTTGCCCCCCGTTGTGCCTGTGATTCACGACCTCAGTCAGACGAAGGCACAACACATCGTACATCTGAACCGCTAACAGTACAGACAGTTGTGCCGTGAAACACGCCGACCGATTCTGAAGGACCGTATGTTCCAGTCAAACCGTTTGCACGTGGCAGTGACACCAGGGCCACCGAGGCGAACGTCACCCGACGTGTCCTGTGTCATCAGACAACAGCCCAACGAGCCAGCTGCCCCCGAACGGCGCCCACCGCGAAGGCCTGAGCGGAGCAGGCAGAACACAGTCAACACCCAGTCGTACTCTGTGGTATTTATTACACCTTTTCTGTTTATTTTGAACTTTGTCCACGTTTACATTTTTTATTTATTTATTTTTTTAAGTTTACCGTGTTTTGTTTAGCTTCGGCTACAAATACATTATGGCAAAAATTCCCATACGGATGCCGACATTTCGGTGTTAAACGCTGAAAATTTGGGTACTGAGGATTGCTGTAATTTTAAGGGTGACAGCGAAGGACCGTTTTAAGGCTCAGGGGACACAGCACTCGCCGACCGCTGCGGTCCCACAGACCTCAGCCGTCCCTGGTCCCGCCTTCGCCTCCCAGCTCATCACCGACGACGCGCACCGGCTCATCGGTCGCCACGGTAACAGCACAGTCAAACAGAATCGTCAACAAGGCCATCAGCCGCCGACAAGTTTAAAGAGCTCCGAGACCGAAGAGGGGTGAACCTTCCCCCCTGTAAACAGATCGTTTTCTCAGCATAAATTCATCAAATTACTCAATTACACACCGTTTCCGTGACGACAGGCAGCATTTCCAGGGAACACGTTCGGGGGGAAGAATCGCAGTCACTTCAGCACCAGAACGTCTTCTCTTAACGTGGCTTGGCTGGACTCTCAGCTACACGCACATGTCCACCGAGCAGCCAGAACCAAGGCGAGAAGAACGGACCGAGCAGCAAAGAGAGGAGTTCAAAATCACTCAGACTTACCTGGGATGCTCTGTCTCCTGATGGACGGCCCTCCGTCGCCTGGCCTGGACGACAGCTTCGAATACGGCCCTTCATCTGGGGAGCAGAGAGCAGCCCGTGTGGATCACAAGGCCCGGCGTGTGGCCACACACACACACACACACACACACACATCCTGCCATCTGCAAGCAGGAGTTTCACTCACAACATGCATCATGTAATTTCACTCATGTTCTCCAGGGAAACTTCACAAAGAAACAGCTTTCAGTGCAGAAATGTGGCCTTTTCAGCAGCAGCAGGATGTGGGCTGTAGATGTTCTCTGGTTGCCTCAGCAGAGCACCTCAGCAGAGCACATCAGCGTTACGAGCAAGAGCCTGATTACTGTCCGAAATGAAACAAGTGCCTCACAGCCTCAGCAACACATTACAAACGTTCAGTCCTGCTGCTGCACCTCCTGTACACAACCTGACAGCCCTCACATGTCAACACCTGTCAATGGACACTTTTTTTAGGTCATGCTGCACCAAGGAAAGCAGAAAATTACAGAAAATAAATGTGCCCTTTGGGTAATGAAGGAAGGAACAGAAATAGCAGGTCTGCTTCAGAGGAGAAGCTGAAATCGCTGCCCTCTTAACGGAGCGAAACGTCGTGTCTCTCCGAGACGTGCCTGTAAAAGAGGGAAAAGTAACACTTGTGCATCAGCGATGTAACTGTAAACCGTAATTCCGCAGCTGTGAACGCGGAGCTTTCCAGGGGCAACGGTTAAGTCTCCACATCTCCTTTTGTGGGCTGGAGATCGTCAACCATACGAAGGTCCATTGATCTGGTCTCCCCCCCAAGAGGATCTATCTCTGCGTCTTTAGTTCAGAGCCGCTGCGTACCAAAACCAGCCAGCAGCAGAAAGGAGATGTCGAAGGTGAAGGATTGCCGTCTGCTGCTCAGGTGTCTGTCAGCCACACAGCTCACCTGCAGAAAGGTGAGCCCAGCGCCCGGGCACAGCCACACTGCGCCAAACGGCCCTGGAGGTGGACATGGCCCAAATTCCACTGAGCAGAAGTCACATACCACACAGGTGCCAAAGGCCCCCTTCTGAACGTGACGTCACACTGACGGCTGATGAAAGATGACAATAACGGCTCTGGAGAACATTGTGATGATCAGGAAGAAAATGAAGAATGTAGTTTGTCTTCTTAGTACTTTGTAACCCAGTTCAGCCCAGAGAGATGTTCCCTGTTTCGAGTTCTGCGTTACACCTTCTCCACCTTCTTCCAATCCCTCTGCCGGGGGTCGAGAAGATAAACCAACTAACATCACGCTCATTAGCGGCCACCCAACAGACACACCAGGGGGCCTCAAACCCAAACCTGCAGCATCCCACAGAGGTCCCTCCCCGAGACCTCCACTGCAGCACCTCCAGGAGCTCTCACTCACTCACACCCCCCCCGCATGTCGGCAGAAGGGCTGGTGCGCCTTGTGCCACATGCCTTTCCCAGCAGCGCGTGGGACCACCCAGGGCTGCCACTCGTTCGTTCGTTCACGAAGCAGACGCCGACCCCCCCCCCCCCGGGGACAGAGACCACCGCGCGCGCGCTGTACAGCCACACAAACCAACACCGCCGCTGTATTTACACGCTGGGTGACAGTTTAACTTCATCTGCAGTTGAAGATCCACATTAAACCAGCGGCGTGTCAGAGGTGCATCAGCGTGAGCGACACCTGCCGATTCCGTCACAGGCCGCGTGCCGCAGTTCACCTGCGCCCGACGTCAAACTACTGGTACAACGAAGAAACATCCATCGCCTTCAGTCTCGTGAGATGAGCCCCCAGCAGCGCTCGCCTCATTCTTAACTAACAAATAAACGCCGCTGCACCGTAAACAAGTTACGAACATTTTCCACGTTCCCTGAAAAATGTCGGCCGGACCGCGGGGGGCCGCCAGGCTCGGGGCAGCTGAGAAAACACCGCGGTCCGCGGCCAAAATTCCCGCTTCGTTTGTCGACAAGATCGTTCCATCTCCCCGCTACACGGGCGCGCGCTGCCGCGGTTCCTCCGCAATGGGTCCTCATTAATATTCATGCGCTCCATAAACGGGAGAACCGCTCCGTCCGGCCCACGGCGACACGCCGCCGCCACCTGTACCAGGTACCTCCCGCAAACACTCAGCGGCCACCGACACCGGTTTCTCGGGCAGCAGAACGTGGAGGACGCGCGGGTACCTTTGGTGACCCTCCGCAGGATCTGGCAGCGACATTTAAAGGACAGCGCGATCATCGCGGCGGCGGCTCCGCTCTGCTCTGACAGTCACTCCGCAGCCCGGCACCCGCCGCACATCCCCGCACCGCTGCGCTCCCCCCGGGCGGGCGAGGTGGCGATGCGGAAGCGCAGCTCAGGCTCGGCGGCAGACGCGCAGCCCCCGCGCCGCTCCCGCCGTGCGCGCGGAGGAGAAGAGCGCGCCGTAATGACACATCGTATTTCCTCCCGCGCGAAAGGCGCCGGATCGGCGGGACCGCGAGCAGGTCGCGCGGCTGCGTCCGCTCCGCAGGGGGTTTGAAGCTGCGCGAGCGGGTGTCGGTTCTCTCTCGCGGACCTCACTGGTTTCCCCTCCTTCAATAAACGTGCATTAATTTTGCTCCTCTTTGTGCCGCGCAAACATCTCGTGAGGCGCCGCGGCTACCGCACGACCCCCCTGAACCGCAGCGCAATTAATCCGCCGCCGTCCCGCGTGTCTCGCGCGCACATTTTCAGCGACTTATTTTGCGTTAATAATTCCCTTTCAGCCGTTGTTTATCAGCTATGCGGTGTGACGCGGGAAGAACGTCGCACAGCTGGACTCTGTGAAAATGGCCCTAAAGAGTGACTTGTCTGACACGTCCGTCCCTGAGTGACGACAATAACCGCCCGCCAGTTGTGGCTCCCGGTCCCGGAGCCCAAGTTAACGGTAAAAATAACGAGTATCTATAAGGACACGTATAAACGTGACATTATTACGTCAACCGCTCCGTTTCGTCACGGCGCTCATTGACACAGTTGCTCATCCTACGTCTGGTTAATATTGAAACAATCTTTACTGTCGCAATTCTCCGCTGCCCCCCACGCAGCATGTTCCACAGGAGCCCACCTTCCTCTTGGCACCAGTTGCCCATCCCTCCCTTCCTTTTATGTCATACATGCATCGCACATGTTCTCAGTCTTCAGACCAGCGGACCCCCCCCCCCCCCCCCCCCCCCCCCCCCCCCCCTACCCCC
>UFQX01000517.1:66263-144842 GCA_900497675.1 Arapaima gigas
CCCCCCCCCCCGTGTGTGTGTGTGTGTGTGTGTGTGTGTGTGTGTGTGTGGTTCCTCTGCTTTCCAGGAACGGATGCCGAGGACAAAGTGGGGTCGTGCAGTACATAGCTGCGGGTATGATGTGCGCAGTGAGCACAATTCAGCCGTCACAGGAACTAATCCAGTGCTCTGCTGAACCGGCCACAGGGACTTGCAGGGGGTCCTTACGTGGTATTATAGCATACAGTTATGGCACACAGCTGGCAGTACTGGTAGCTAAAGCCCTTCGGTGTGCAGCTGGGCAGGGGTCCAGAGGTGACAGCTGTCCGTCAGATCCAATCTAACCCAGCACTGCCACTGTCCCTCAGGCGCGAGCAGAGCGCCGAGCCCCAGAACCTCATGCCTGTAGGAAGCTTCCAGAAGAAAGTTGAATTGACAAAACAACCCTCCCACACCCTGTCCTACGTGCGCTGGGAACTGACCACATTTCCAGCACGCGTTTTTATTAAAGCCAGTAGATGCAGTTGTACAAATTCCCAGCTCCTGTATGATGTTCTACAGTTTCTCCTTTACGCACCAGCACATGTAGCTCATTCCTCATTCTTCTGGCAGGAATGATTTTACAAGCAGCTGGCACTTCCTTAAGGGAAGACTTCAGTTTCATGTTCCTGCTTCCTTTCAAACGTATAACCCCGTGGTCTCAGCCCACAAACACACAACCCAGACGGCAGCATCGGCGTCGACACTTTTGTCGAGGGGGAATAAAAATAAATGCTGCCTTCAACGACCGCGTGACCATTACAGTGGGATTAAGAAAGCAGAAGTCGGCCCCTCGTCTGGACTGTGGTAAATCGAGAGCACGAGCTTCGCAGCTGAAATGACGTACGAGAACGTGGCGGTTATTCTCGCCTCAACCTCCATTCCGGCCGACGCAGAACACGGACGTTAACCCCGCGCGGCAGCTACGTGCGCAGAGAGCGTGACCCCCACGACCGCAATACTGGGGGATTTTCGATGCGAGGAGCCTTCGGCGGCAGGAAGCCACCCCTGCACGGCGAGGCCAGAGCATTCAGCCCACGTTCAGCGTCGGGGTTTGACCGCAGACGAGCGACCGCCGAGCTGCCGAAGCGAACGGCGTCAAAAAGGCACTCAGACCAACGCAGTGCTGCTGCTCTGGGTGATGGGTGTAAACCTGGTGCTGAATTTAGTTTCTTTAAATGGGCTCCATAATTCCGTTATTGGCTGTGAAAAAGGAGCTTCCTCGTTGCGCGCTCTGGTCGCACGGCGGCTGTGAACAGTGAGAAATCGGGCCTCCTGAAGACAGACTGGACACAAGTCGCAAAGGAAGGGAAGGACAAAGTCGCACCGCGGCTGCACACATTAATCCCCCCGCTACCACCGCCGCTGCCCTGCTTTTCATTCCGTCTCCTGACGCACAGCGTTGCTGCAAGAAGCTTCCAAGTTCGCCATCATCCGGCTAACCGGTGAAGACCTGAGAGCTCCACGCCGGCGCTCATCACAGCCCACCTGGCGTGATGCTCCGACACCCCAAATGTGCTGAGACAGCAACTCCAATGAGGAAGACAAGCGTCTCATTTGGACCAAACAAATACAGCAAAGCAGCGACCTGCTTTCAAACGGGCGCATCTTTTCTCCTGTAAACTTCACACACACAATACGTACAAATGCTCCACCACAGTTCCTTCCCTGGCCGACAGCACCATCTCGTGGCGGCTGGAGAGTCGAGGTCTGAAGGACTGTTTCTCAGGACGGATTCTGCTCACGTTAACATCCCTCACATGATGGTGTCCCCTTCAGCAGCGTCTGCTTGAGGGCCAGAAAATGCTTTTAACACGACTGGGAATATGGACTCTGTACCTTGTGACCATTTACATCACAGACCATCCCAACTTATGGGTTTCCCATAAAATGACACTTTGTCGGGATTAAGCTGCTCATGCTCTCCCCTGGAAGCCGAGTTAAATACAAGGAAAATTGGTCCCATGTTCACGTCTCATAACTTATGCTCCAGTGCTCAAAAAAGGCACCACAACCATTTTGCAGAAACGCACCTACAGTGCAGCTCACAGGGCAGCAAAGTCTCTCCGTTCCTCTGTCTGTACGCTGACAGTAGCTGCAGGTCAAATGATACACAGCTCCTGAAAAAGGTACTGTGACTCACGACAGCAGCGTCGCACGTCTACGTCGAGCTTCGGCCATCCTGCAAGCCGGTCAGAGCTGCACACACAGTTAGTCATTATTAGCCTGGGGGCCTTCAACCTGCCACACACACCCCCTTCCCCCCAAGGGCTGCTTACACAAGCCACGCAAATTGCACACGTGACAAATGTGACAGGTTTGTCATTAGAATGTTGGCCACTAGGGGGGCATCGATTTGGCCGACGCTGCGGCAGCCAAAATGTCGCGAGTCTGCCGACGCCTAACCACGTCCGCGGAGAGTCCTTTTTCAGTAAGGTCACGATAAAACGAGTACCTTCGGGGGCCTGGAGGAGCTATAAACAGCACACGGCCACAAAGGAGTCCCAGCTGCCAACTGCGGACCCCCCCCAATCACCTCCGCGCTCATCCCAGCCCTGCGCTCGTGCCCTGAATCCGGCCCCCCGTGGGTAACGGGACAGCCGGCACCGTGTCCACGCTGCCCAGTGCGTGAGCTGGACGGACTCTGGCTTCGACTGCACCATCACACGCCGGTAATGACCGTCATCCCGTCTCGTAACTAAACCGTTTAGGTTTTATTTTTAAATCAAACGCCACTTGCTAAATAACACCCGAACAACTGCCATTCAAGAGGCCGGGGCGGACGGGCTGGAGATGAGCCTCGAGCACAGAAGACGCCGCAGTTACTCCTCAACAGCGGCTCCTCAGACGGAATGAGAAGTGTAGTGAGGGGGGATGAAACGGACGCCTTGACTGTCAGTGCTTTGGTCTTGGCGCGAATCAAACAAAGATCAAATATTAATTATCTGCCGTGAATGTTCCGTCAGCGCCGGCCCCCTGCGACCCCCAGGTGGGCGAAGCAGGAGGACGTCGCAGGGGAACGACTGAGTGACACGATAAAAGCCTTTGTGGTGCGAAGCGATAGAAAACCGGCGCCGATGACGACAGCTCCCGTCTGCGGCTTTTTCGTTTCGCCTCCTGGACTCCGGCCTCCCGGCAGCGCAAAGGCGGAGCGAGTTTTCTTTTTTGACAAATTTAACACGCGCTTGATGAAGGAGTGTTTTGTTCTGCCCAGCAGAACAGGCTGCTTAGTAAACCATCCTGTCTTCTCCCTGAGCCAATGGCCCACTTCACCGTATACCTTCTAACCTGTGGGATTCAGCTACGTCAGGGCAGTAAACTACACGTCCTGTCCTGTGGATTAACTAGCCTTCACGCAACTTGCCATCTTCTCAGATTTGTTTGCCTTAATCAGTGCTGTGAACTGCTGAGAACCTGCCGCCCCGAAGACCCCAAATCACCGGCGTGAACTACAGTGTATTTCAGTTCTTCCAGATGAACGAGCCTTGACCAGCAGACACTTAGTGTCTCGCCGTGTTTGTTGACCTGACAGCGCCGAACTACCGATTCCCCGGGTTCCGAGTTCCCCGTAGGGCGAGCAGCTGCATTAATACCCCGATCGGTGTCCGATCCGAGAAGCGAGACACTGTGCGGCGGCGCAGGGTCGGCGTCCTGGGTCTCTGCCTCGTGTGGCCCGGGTTCAAACGCAGTTAGACTTCATTCACTTCTGCTCAGTAACGGCTCACCACAGCGACAGCCGCTACAGTCGGTACATTTCACTGTTTTCGACCTAAATCGTTTTTTTAAAGTGTCGTAAACTGACAAATGCACGTGAACAGTTTGGTCATTAGGCAACTGGTGTTTAAAGTGCTCCTCATCACCCTGAAACAGGCACTTCAGAGTGGTGGGGAAATTTTGGGGATAGAAGCGATTTATTGAAGGGTTAAAGTGGGCTTTTAATCCTCATTTTTGCATCTCTCTGGTGGTCGAGGCAGGCGTTTCAGACCCTCCCCCAAGGGGGCGGGGCATTCTCTGTGCACCGCCTCCTGCCCTCTGTTCCAAGGCTCTCTGTACACAACTTGGGGGCACGTGCTCTTGCAAGCCGCCAGCAGCAGGTCCCGATCCTTTCTTCTCGTCACTTCCTTTTCTTTTAATCTCAAAGGCACCTGACAACTGAACCTCACTGGAATGGGTGTCTCTCTGCATGTGGGGCCCGTGTCTGGCACCACGCTAATAAAATGACCCCATTAACCGCTGTTTTGATAAGTGCTGCACGTTGTAGGAATGCATCCTGAGCACTAACTGTGGTCTCACCGTACTTCTGAGTCAGTCATTCTGCTGAGACGTTGACAGCCCTTATTCCAGGGAGGGGGTCGTACTTCCAGCCCAACCGCCGTGTTACTGGCATTCTGCATTCCTTCGTTGGGGAAAAGGGGTCCTTAAGAGAGTGACAGTGACTTCAGCCACTCATATCGGGGGACATCGCACACAGTCCAGGGCCTTTTCCAACATCTCGCGCTCCTGTCGACAAATCAACATTTTGAGCCCTGCTTATGGGTGTGTGGAACAACGCAAACACTTAAGAAGAGCAACCGGATGTGCAGTGCAGCTGTGATGCGCTGCAAATGAAGACAGGGGGTCACTCCCCCCCGAGTGAGAGCCACAGGGACCCCGTGGGAGGGCACTCTGCTGCCCGACAGTACGCCATGTCAGGCTCCCCAGCGGGGGCCCCACAAAGAATTTCACATAAATCCCAACACTCATTTCTAAACCAATAAATAGGAAGGACAGCAGGTACACATCATAAACAGTAGTTCAAAACAGAAAAACATTCAACTCTCAGCAGGCAAGCAGAGGTGCATCCACAGCAGCCTGGCTTGTCCAGCACAACCTGACGGTGAAGACCGGCGTGGAGCTCTGACCCCCCCCCCCCCAAACGTAGAGCTCAACGTGAAACACGCCGACGGGGCATCAGATCCATTTCAAACGGGGGAATTTTACACCATCCCCACCTGGTTTCGTGCAGGTTTGAGCAGCGCAGCTTCCCTACGTGAAATACGCGATGATAAACGGAAGGGAGCCAAGCGGTAAGGTAAGGTCCCAATTAGCTTAGCGGAGCTTCTAAAGACGCTGCATTTAATTTTCTGCACTTGTTCGCTCATCTCGGTTTGTGTTCATGCAGGTTTTTCAGCATCTTTCCACTTGGTGATTCATCTGAGCTCTTGAAGGGGCTGCAGCCCTGAGCACAGCCTCTGCCTGCTGCCATCTCCAACACAAACAAGCATCTGCTGCGCTTAGACTACAGCATGATGAAAACGTCTGTAATGTATTCTTTAAAAAGAGGCAATACTAAGTACACACTTTGTTCAAAAGAACGTAACATTACCAGAGGGGACCTGCGGTGACACCAGCGTCTTGTAGTAATGGAGAGTTTCTGTGAAATAATTGTTCAGCCCATCACTGGGTCATCTCCTTTATGCTGTTGCTTCGTGTCGACTCAATCCGTTCACCTCCACTCTGTGACCCGTGTCCTTCGACTGCTGTGACGACCCAGATGTGATGGAGTCTAAAGGCGGCGGTGGTCGCGAACAACGTGCTCGACGACTTGACCAAACGTTTCCCAAAGGACATTTCCTATGCAAGAACGATGTTCAAAAGAAAAGGAAGGACCTCCCGGCAGTGCCGTTTTCCACGAGGACAGGGGAGGAACAAGAACAGACAAAAAGGATGTTCTACCAGGTTATCTGCCTCGTAGAGGAACGCGGCTGGTCCTCCCCACACTAAAAATTCTACTGAATGCTGAAATCGATCGTATCCGACGGCCGTGTAATGAAGACATCTGCCTCCTGAGGATCACCGAGATCTGATCTATACCAGTTAGAAAAGCCGAAGCTGCACGGTGAACATCCAAGTTGCTGGACCTGTTGATGTCATTTAAAGAACTATTTGGCAGTACGACTGAAAGATTCCTTTAATTCTGACACTGAGCTTTTGCACCAACCCACAAAGCGCTGTTTCTCAAAAGGTCAGCGAGGTAAAAACCTCGGATCCGGCGTTTCACTCAGCATTAGCCTCCCCGTGGAACCAGCTTAGGATATCATAGATGCTGTGTTCAAACCTTCTTTGCCAAAAATCGCCTGTCCTTTTTCCCCATGACACCCCGTTTTGGTGCTCTTGGCCAGGTGTTGGTCTCCACACCTTTTCTCCTACCATGTTTTACCTTTAATGTCACTCATACAGCCTAGAAAAAAAACTTAACCTCTCCCGTTTTGCTCTTGTCAACTAAAGAGATCGTATTCATCTACGGTTTTACTCCTGTGTTGGACTTTGTTTACAGAGTTTTCTGTTCTGTTGATCGAGGAGACGTGTTCTGTATTCTGCCTGACATCATGCATCGGTTTTACAGCAAATATAAACAGCACAGCCAAGGGGGCCGGTTGGAGAAGTCTTGGCTCCTGCTGCACACGTATCTGTTGGCTCGATTCCTCGATAAAGCTCTAATTTATTAAGTTTACTGGATTTTTCTCAATCCTTCCACACACCCTCTGGACCAGCGTGACTGCGCTTTATACAAGGTTTCCAAGATCAGAAGGATAACAAACGCAAAATAAACTAGAAATAAAACCCTCGATTAGGCTCTTCATCAAATATAACAAACGCTGCACACATTTTACGACAGAAAGAACCTATAAAGGTATTTAATTCACGTTCACCCGTCTTTGAAAAATTGAAAGTTTGCAAGAAAAAAAGTTGGTGAACCCCGTGGGACTACCTTCTGTCGACAGGTGCAGTTTGAGAGTTACTCCAACTGATTTAGTTGAAGATCAGACCACGTTTTATGAAATCCGGGTAGTTCCAAAGTCCACAAACTTTTCTTTGCAGCTGTCGTTCCCTTAACTAACAGAAACTACTGTTCTAACACCTTAATGTTGACAGAGCAAAGCTGGGCAGCAGCTGGCCAGAACCACAACTAGAACCAGGTTACCCAAATCAACACCTGTGGTGTTCAACTCCATCAGTTCCCACATAAGGTGATGTCATTCATTCACTGAATTCAAACAGGTTTGTGGTGCTGCGCTCCCGCCATGTCAGGTGAAGCCATCATCTCAGGACACAGGTATTACTTCATACCCCCAGCAGATGAAAAGCCAATTGGTCCTAGAGCAGGCAAAGAAAAAGGTGGAACAGAAACCATTAAGATCAGCCAACAACCTGCCCTCATTCAACCTTTCCCCCATCAAACTATGATCGTTTTGTCTCTTAGGCAAAAACCCACCTCGCCACACGACGGATCACGCCAAGTACACGCGTAACTGTGGCCTGAACCCCACTGTGGAAATCATCTGTCCTCGCCACCAGTGGGACGTTTCCTCCTGGCCATGTGGATCTCACAGCTCTGTTAAATCAGCGCCGCAGGCACTTCTGCCAATACTAACAATAAATTCATGAATAATAATAATAATAATAATAATAATATGTACAGTACAGACTTGGCTTCGCTTCACCTTGTGGAAACTCCTGTAGAAATTTATCATACTTTGTTTCCAAGGTCCATAAAAAGCCCTTAGATCAGGCTACTGTCTCTAATCTAGGGTTCAAAGCACATCTCTTCGTGTCTTAGACATTCCCCCATTTTCGGAGGTCAGTGAGCCTTCAGAAACACACATGAAGGTGCAGAGCTAGAGTTCCTAAGAGACACAACTTCATCTTACACACACAAAACCACACACAGCTACTGCGAAAAACATACTGAGACATTCTGTCTACAGGTAAGCCAAGAAACTCAATTAAGTTCACCATTCATACAATAATCACCACATGGGTGGTGGAGAACAATCTGCAATAAAAGCCGATTTCAAACGCCTCAATGGACCTGATCTGAAGCGCAGCTGAGTGGGCGAACAGGAAGATATGCACTCAAACAGTGGTTCCATTTTACACGCCACACAAATCCATATCCATACAGCCAGCTGGCACAAACACGCACTCATCCTGGGCTGTAACGTTCCATCAGTTTGATCCACACGCCGATCAATGGGAAGTGACAAATAAATCAGTACAACCTTCAGAAATCAATCCAGATTGAAAACTGCAACCCGAATCCATGCAAACCAGCATCTGAATTGTAAAAGCAACACGACCGTCACAACGTCAGGATTATTAATTCACCAAACACTTTTGTTCTTAGTGCTGAAATTTGCGACCCCTTCAGATCTCCAACTGCAGAGGTTTGCAGTTTCGCACGATCGACTGGGAAACGAAACGGCCGTGGCGTCGACTTAACCGTAGATGAAATTCATTCCCTATGCCCATATAAATCTGCTGTGCAGAAGTACTTTGGATTGTGGGAAAAAAGGCGGCAAAACAGTGCATGGAAGTGAAGTACGCAGGCGGCACGACCGACCTCGCAGTTCCCTGAAACGGAAAGCGGTGCCGAACCGATGCCATCTGTGATCCATCTCTTCCTACAAAACTTCCACAGAACATTAACGTAAAATTGCACCTTATTTCGGCTTCACGCGTGACACGATGGAATATTGGAACCGTGATATATTAGCTGAACCACAGTCTGCAGTTTTTTTTTTTTTTTTTAATCAAAAGTCTGAGGTTTACACACCTATCACACACACACACACCACAAACCTGCCTCCCTGGAAGCAGCACATGTATGAAAACCTGCCAAATTCATCACCGTGCTGCTCAAAGCCAAAAACCATTCAACTGCCAGCACCAGTCGTACCATCCGGCATCTAGGTTCATAGTCGAGCACCTGCTGGTTTCAGGTGAGGCTCTAGACCAGCACAACCTTCTCCAGGATAGAGTACTTAATGAAAACGGATGGATGAATTTTAGCAAACAGAAAAAAGTCAACCTTCATCACATTGGCTGGGCTTCCACAGGCACCGGCTCTACATTTCTATATAAACAACAAGCTGGAGTAGAGTCAGTCACAGAGGGGCTTTATAAACCTGTATCCAAAGGCAATTTGTTCAGGTCTGTAATGTGAAAAGTCTTTTTAAGTGGTCTCTTCAGCTGGTCTTTGGCCTGTTATAGCTTGGCTCTTGGGAACCAGCATGTCACACAAGGAAGGTTCTGTCAAATCCACATGGATCAGTCACTTCAACAAGAGGACTTACCTTAATAAGAACAGATCTTACCATAAATAAGACTTGAGAGCATCTGTTTCCAGGACACAGTAAAAAACAGAAATCCCCGGTATCCAAACACTCCTCCTAGATTTTTGCTATAGTTGCTCTTGAAAGTTAATACTTACATATCAGTATCCAAATGGAAACTTTTGCTATAATGAATTTTTATCCAAAGCTTATGAATAAAAACCAAAATCCAAATTAAAAACCTAAACAAGTTAAAAAATCTAATAAATACCATACAGTAGCATACAGTGTAGTACAATAAAACACTGTAGGTAAAAAAATACACTCGTGTTCTGTTAGGAATTTATCCATAGCCAGGCGCTTGTGCTGATGTCTTATCAGCCGTTTCCTCCAGTTTTGCTTTGTCTCACATTTACGCTGCGTCACCACATTTATTGTGAATTTCAATTTTAAAATAAACTTATTTATTTAAATGCCAGTTGTGTGAAACAGAGGCGACGGCAGGTGACTGACACACGTCTTTATTCACTACGTCATGAGGCTGAAGTGGGGCTGTGAACCTCTCACCTCCCGTGTGACGCAGTGACTAACGTGAGATGAGCTGTGCTCTACACACCGCACCGTGGTAAAAACACCACGTTCTGACCACATTCACTTTTCCAATGAGGTGTTTGCCATGTTTTTCCTGCTCAGCTCAGGACTTCACAGTCATACAGGTGTTTCCGACCTCCTGTCGGCACCTTGTTTGTTTTCCCCTGTTAAAAATAGTGGGAAATAGACACTGTGTCAGAAAAATTCGGTATCCAACGTCTTTTCGGGTACGAATTAGACCTGGGTACCATGGGATCAGTGTAACAGAAGATTGGACATGACCACATACACACAATATACATACAAACAAAACCATCTCAGCTGGGTGTGTTTATAGGGTCAGTTTACAGTGAGCCTTAAAGCTGCTTAAAACCTTGATGCTGAAAACAATCAGGTGAAGACGTGAGGAAGTAGAGCCTGGAGGAGGTGGCGCCTGCTGCATTCAGCATCTCCCGGGTCCTGTTGTGATAGAGCCTTAACCGCTGTTTCCACCACAGCCCAGACGCTTCCCCACCCAGCAGCAGTGTCATCAAAGAAGAGTCTCAGTGCCGGCAGTCCTTACTAGCCCAGAAAGACTGTGCCAAGCTGCTGTCACGACAACGTAGAGACCAAAGATGCCGCAGGAGAGCAAACACAAAACATCAAGGTATCCATCGCAGCGGTTCCCTCAACCACGCCACCCTCACGTGGGAAACAGCCATGTACAACGTCCAGCTTTTCCACAAACGAAACCTCTGTGCTTTGCTGTATTTTAAAAAGGTGTACATAAGCAAGGGAGTCACCTGTGAATGACTCTACAGCAAGTATTTAAACAGCGTTACAAATCCTGCCAGCAGCTGATTTATCACACTTTAGTTATAATGTGTGCGTTAGAACTGAGTCTGTTAGACAAGCAGACCAACTAGAATTAAATCAAAACACAAAAGAATTTGTAGTACAGAGTAACATGGATGTGACTGGTGTGGCACTCGGGAGGTAGATGCAGGTTCATCTCGACTTGCGAGCGTTAGGGAGCGACGACCAGGTTGGACGTGAGCTCACCGAAGGCCGGGCATCGGTTAGGGGTGCGACTGGTGCAGGAGGCAGAGGTGTTGCTGTGAGGGATATGGCGGCGGTGCAGGAAGATCTTCACTGCCTGTTATGCCTGCACGCCGCACCATTTGTTAGGATGTACTGTGTTACAGCAGACAACAGGGGTGCACGCATGGGGTTTCCGGTGCGAGTTCAGTGGGGGAATTAACCCGCTGTGTCCGAGTCTTTATGATATAACGAGAACAACTAACGCTGTGTGACATGGAAGAAGATGGCTGCTGGCTGTGTGCGGGCAGGGGGGTGCAGCACACAGTCTCGTACAGTGTTCACCTCACACCGTCACTATGCTAAGATGTCACACATCCATACAGTGCAGCTATTGTACACATGTACAGTGTTTTACTGCATTTTCAGAACTTTTCCCATCTACGGCATAAGCTATAAGCACTGTCGTGCTGTAGTTCTGTGCATTTTTTCGGCAAACGTTACTGTTAACCATCAGTACGAGTCCGTCGTACATTGAGCACATTCTAAGGTGAGGGCTACCTGTACTCTCCATACTTTCCTGTCTGCTAAATTTTGCCTGTCCGCTCCTTCAACTCCCAACCCAAAAAAGAGAAGGTGCAGTCAAAGGTTAGCAGAAGGCCTCCCCATTTGTACCCTCAACTAACAAGCACAAAGACCATAAAGCCTTTTAAAGGCACAGTTCTTTCAGGTGCCTTACAGGCAGCTCCCTTCCAATGTCAGGCCAACCAACCTCAACCGGACTGAAAAATTACATCCAATCTCCTTGACTGTCCTGGCTCAGATATGGAGAGACACTGCGAGTCTCCATTGGAGCCCAGACAAATTTCACCAGTCCTAGAGGAGTCTTCAAACCCAGCATTGGAAAGAAGACCCATCTCATCTCTGTTCTTTGGACGAGGAAACCAAGGGATGGCTGGACCCAACTTTTTAACCGCAGCTGACAGCGTTGGCAGCAGGGTGGAATCGGGGCCTTTTACATCAATATGTGGAAATACAAAAAAAATAAAAATAAAAAAAAAAAAAATAAAAAAAAAGCATCAAAGTGCAACATTCAACAATGCGGAGGTGCAGTCAGACGTATGAGTCTGCTCCAAATTCACTGAGCCGCTGTGTGCCAAACCTGAAAGGTTCACAGAGCCCCGGCCTGCCAAACTGCCTGAGAACAAGGGCAAAGGCTCCTTGTGTTGCAGCATGACAGCAAAAACATATTCCCCAGAAATCACGGGAAGCTGACATCTCCAGCATCTCTCTCAGTGGGAGAAGCTTATTGTCATGCAGCAAGGAAAAGAGCAGCACCACAGCAAAATAAGTAGATCAGACATGCTGGCCTTCCAAAAGGACATCGAGCCAAAGGACAGCCTGGCAGGGATTGAAGGGAGCATCGCCGAGGCCTTCAGCAGTGCCACACGCTGGGGGGTCAGAGGTGGCCACTTCTAAACCCCCCCCAAGAAAATTAGATCTCACACTCCTTGGCTGTGGGAAGTGCTTTGGCTAGTGAATTAAAGGAACCTTTAGACATTTACAAACCGAGAACCTAAGTGCACCTGAATATGCTCCACTGTTAAAACTTAACATGGATGTTTTTCTTTTTAAATAACAGCACAAAAGATATTGCAATACTAACACTAAGATTAAGTTCCCTCACTGGTGCCGAGATCTAAAACTAACAAAACAAAATGTAACTTTTCAAATGGCAAGTAGAGAAACGTTTGAGAGAATGATAGCACTTGAGTCCTAGTTGAGCTGATGTTTTCCACCTGAAGCTGAAGACCATGAGCTCCCTGACTGGGCCAACAGGACCACAGTCATGTAGCATCTGACCCCCCACCGCATGACTCCATCTGAAACATCGAGAAAAAGAAGAATCCTGGCCTGCAGGACGGAAAACTGACGGACTGGAGCACCGTTACCCCTTAGCTAAACTGAACCGGTCTCCCTGGCATCCCATCCCAAACTTACTGCAAGGAGCGAGGCAGGGCACTTACTCTGTGGCTGGTCAGAGGTGTAGTAATACACATCCTCGTAGCCCTCATGGTAGTCCTCCTCAGGCCGGTACTTCTTTCCCCTCCATCTCGTGGACCTGCTGATATGCCTGACAAAGCCCAGGAAGCGCTCCATGGTGAAGGAAGCTCCTCCAGAGGGACTCTTGGGTGCGCGCGCGTGTGTGTGTGTGGGGTGGGGGTAACTCCCGCTTGTCCTTGAAGGAAGCTAAGCAGCACTAGCTGAACGCCGTGTCAGAAACTGCACCGCAAGAGCCTCGCCTTCCAGCCCGAACCGGTGCTGCAACTAGCGACGTTGTCCATGCGTCGGGCGGCTGTCTGCGGCAGCCATCGCACCCAAGGCGAGAGGAGCGAGCGACGCGGTGCACATACACACACTCCCTCCCTGCTCCCCGCCGACGGGCAAAGTTGGAAGGAGCCGACAGTCAGAAAAACAATCCCATAGCTGCAGCTTTTACAGCCGCTGGAGTGAGCAGCTCTCTCTCTTCTCATTCGCCTGCTCTGCCTCTGTGCTTCACAGTCAAGCCACTCCGGGGGAGGAGGGCGGGGAGCGAGAGAGAGCGAGAGAGAAAGACGCATACGGGGGACAAGATGACTTCCCTTTTACAGCAGCAGGACAAAAGGCAGCAAAGGGACCCCAGGAGTCACAGGGTAAACACACAGTTGAGTGACAGTAGTGCAGCAGCCGGGGGGGGCGGGGGTCTGCCGTGAAGCTACGCAACAGACAAGAATACGCGAGTAAAGAGTGAGGCCAAGAGAATTTGTAAGTAGACAAGCACAACAAATATGCCTTTGGATCGAGTCTTAACAGGCTGGCAGAGGCAGCCAACAACCACCTACTGCAGCTCCTACGTGGGGGGGGGGACCGCAGTGCTCGTCTCTCAGTGAGCACCTGCGTCTCAGGAGGACTTCGGGGTCCAGATTTAACGTTGGAGACCAACAGCCCGTCAGCCTGTACCCCCGATTCATGTGGTATTACCCCCGACCTTCACGTCCACCCAGGTCCTGTCGTCACCTGTCCCCTCCAGCCGAGATGAAACCCTCATACATGCAGCCATACAGGTAATATCACAACCGCCATGTAGGTCGAAGCCATGAGATGCTGAACCCCCCTGAGCAGCGATTGGCAGCCTGGGTTTCCAACGCTGAACCCAAGATCCCCCGAGAGGGACGTGCAAACAGGGGACAACAGAGCAGCATTCCCTGTAAGGCCTCGCTTGCACCTTGTTGTCATGCTGTGTACAAACTGCTCTTGATAAGGACATATGCTAAATAAACAGCCATTATAATTACAAGCCTCTTAAATAGCCCGGCTACATGTCGAGGCCCACTCAAGGTGTGTGCGCCAAGACTGCAGAGCGGTAGCTGTGGACTTTGTGCAGTCAGGTCACGTGATGGAACTGGTGTTAAGTTCTCAGTCCGCAGCTGGATCCCTTCATTAGAACCTGCCTCCTGGTCAGGGCTCATCCACAGGAGGCCACCGCAGACAGCATTTAAGGCCATTTTCCACACACGTTCTGGGCCGCATCACTTCCGCAGCAGAGAGGGTCCAAGATCAATTTTTAAAAAGAGTATGGAACTGCGAACCTTTCAAAAAACAAACATTTACACTGAACTGGTAAATCTATCCATTAAATGGTGGAAGAGTGCAGCGAAGAGGCAGCCTATCGCTCGGCAGATCTGTAGGCTTTCTTGTCAGCCCCTGACAAGGGGGGGGGGGATATGCAGAGAAACCAAACACTCTTCCTGCTTCTGGGACTGAAATAGCAGCTACTGCTGACTAACAAAGGAGCATATTTGTGTGGAGGCTCGGTCTCCAGGGTCCGAGGGGCTACGAACCCGGCTTTCAGCATTGGGGCGGGGAGGTGTGCAGGGTGTCAGAAGCCATCAACATCCAGCTGGAATCAGACCGCATATAAGCCCCCAGTGAGCCAGAACATTCATTTTACTTCACCATGGAGATAAAGACCATCAAAAATGGTGCAGCACTACATGCTCCTTTTAAAGCCAGACCTCCATGGTATAAACCCCACGAGGGAAATCGCTTACTCCATCTCTTGGTCGCTTTCAGGGTCTGAGATGCACCAAGGCGAGAAACCCGAGCGAATGCTTTTCAGCCGCACGACTCCGCAGTTAGAGGTTAAGAGCAGATGCGGACATACGGAAAAACGTTGCCACAGATGCAACAGAATCCGAAGGTGCCTATCAGAGGCCCGTCACACTCGCTCAGAATGTGGCTCGTGCCGCCGAGATAAACGCAGAAGCCCATCAGAGAAATGAGGAGAAACAAAATTAAGTTAGTTCATTTGAGCTGTGAAACTAATGCGCATCGGTCACATCCCGGCTCCAATCGGCCTGCAAATGAATCCCGATTTCCATTTGTGCTGCGTGAAGCGCCGTGACTCCTTGACAGCGTTTGAGGAGACATTAGCGCTTTGCTGGGGAACGAGCTTACAGCCTAATTATTACAGGGAATCGCCGTTTGCAGCTTGGCACTCGCCAAAAAGGCTCAAAATTAGTTTCTGATTTCCATCCGTTCCTTCGCTGCTGTAATAATCGAGCGCAGCCAGAAAACGCGTTCACCGGCTCAACGTTTCCTCGCCGTGAGGAGAAAAGGGCAGATTTTGAGGAGAGCTCTGATGGCCTCGTGAGCCGCCACTTCGGACACGATAGCAAAGGGAATTTACTTCAAGGATTGAAGGACGAGGAGCCACGGTGCACATGCCAGCAGACCAGCCATCAACACCTCTTGTCCAGCCTTTCTGTTCATTAATTCATGTGGATGTGAGGTGTCTCCCCCCCCCGATGCTGGGGACTTTGATGGTGCGATGCCATTTCAGACAACAGAACGGTGGGATTTAATGAGCACACATGGGCCAAGCGAGCTTGTGAACGCAGCTCTCCGAATGAAGCCTGGTTACGCCGGCAGCCCATTTCTTACACTCGGCGTGAAAGAGCCGCACGGGAGTGGAATAGGGGGTCCAGGGAAAGGAGAGCAACACCCAAGGCCACCAAGGGTTCACGCAAGACCTCCCTGGATTTCAGGTGAGTAGACACACGCTCACCTGAACCCTCCTGATCTTGCGACCGGCGGTACCACCTGCTCACCAAGCAGTGATTGACTCACAACGCAGTGAAAACAACCTCAAGATGAGACCATCGAGATGAGCTGAATAACTGCTGAACAGGCATCCTCTACACCACCGTGAGCCATGAACTGAGAGGAAATGTGCAAGGGTTGCAGTCTGTAGGAGAATAAGCCCCGCGAGCGTTCAGTAACGTGATCGCCGTGGAGAACGTGTGGACTCTTGGGGGTCAAACAACCCACTGTGACAATGAAGCAGGTATCAGACAAACTGGCACAACTCATTCTCAGCCTCACCCAGGAACCTGGCAAGAAACGTCCTGCTAAACAGACCAAAACCACACCATTTCCAAGTCAAACCAACTGCTCAGTCAGATTTCAAAAGAGGCTCACTTACTTTTCCTGGGGGTGGGGGGGGGTGGGGGGTCACTAATGGTTTTTCAACAGTTGTGCCACCACAAGTTCAGACACAGCCCCCCATAGACTAAAACAGCAGGTCTTCTCTCCCGTAACCCAAAGAGATCAGAGGCAGCTCATAGTCAGTATTTTTTGAACAAGTGGCTTAGACTTGTTACAATGTCCAGATCAACCAGAAACTGATTTATTAGAGTGCATCAATATTTAGACCAAAGTGTCTCAGTGGCCCAGAGAAAAGAAGAACAAAACCCTATGTGATGAACTGGTAGTGAATTCATTTTGGGACTACGTGTGGATTGACTGTACACTGTTCTTGATGCCTGTAATACCACCATCTGTACTCAGAAACAGACAGTACTGTAGGAGCTCATTAATGCAGTGTTTTGTAAGTGGAGCTTGAACACAATATAGATTAGCATTGCCTGCAAAAACAGCAAATAAACACAGAAAAGACTCCACTTCATAGGTATCAAATATAAAATTCCAAAAATTAGTTTCAAGGATTTTTGGTATTTATAAAAAGTGCAGTTATTTATCACCTATCTACCAGTACATGTTCCTATTCTGCTCCTAAAAACCAGAAAAATTTAAACAGGGGGTCCATTTCCCAATGTTTTAAATGAGAAAAATCATCATCATCATCATCTCCTCCTCTTTCACACTCCCACCAAAAAACCACAACCAGCTCCAAGACACCAGTAAAATGCTGTAAAACACCAATGAAACTAAAACTATCACTCCAAATTTCACTCCTCCTCGTACCGCAACAGACATTGAGCAGATCCCCTCCCTTGCTCTTCAGCACTTCTCCGCTCAGTTTGGACGTTATGACGATGTAGGAGAGTTGGTTAGGCTGAAAAATGTTACATTGGGAGCCCTGAACTTTGAATTTTTCACATTAAAAAGAAGAGAAGTTCTGTGTGGAGAGTGTAAATAAGGAGGACGTACACTGAGAACAGGCACACTGTAAATTATTATAAATGACGCCAAAGACTAAAACTAAAGTGCCATCGGAAGTACCGCTAATGAGGTATTCTTGTATGTCGGAGGCTCTGACCAGAAGAAGTGAGAAGAGAGGAAAGAAACAGTCTGCTCTCATCGCCATGAGGTGGTGTGGAGTTTGAAGAACCTGCAACCAGGTTAACAATATTAATGGAATAAGTGGTTCAGGAACAAGCTTTCCACACAAAGTGCCCAGCTGCTCAGTACGAGTTTGTTGGAGGCCTTTTGCGCTGTGACCAATACTAAAACACAGAAGCCATTAGAAAGCAACACAGCAGTGGGCTCTACTTAAGACAGGCCTCCTCCTCTCATACATCCTGAAATGCTTGTAACTACAGCGTCGCTGGAAATTTTCACATCTGTGGTCTAAGGGGCAGGACAAAGAGCCACAGTGCAGCACAAGGAAGGGAGTGAGGCAGAAATAAGAAGTGGATGGATTTGGCTGGCTTCTGGTTTATTTTCTCTAGTAATCCAGCCAGAAGCACTGTAAGAACCGCCACACCCAGCCACATTATTGCTATTAATTATTATTAGAATGTATGGATGGGTGGTCACCCTGCAATGGACTGGAATCCCATCCAGGGGCAGTTCCATCGTATGGGCCAATGATTTTGCAATGGTCAGGCTCTGGACCACCACAACCCTGACCGTAATAAAGTAGTTAATGATAACACATCAATCATCATTATTACCCACATTATTATTACTAATGGGCAAAACAAAAATTAATACTTGGCATATTCTAACAACTTCCTCTTGGCAACTAGGAACTAGAGGGGGAAAAAAAAAAAAACTGAAGAAAATGCCCGAAGAACCAGTTAAGTCTCAAGAAATATACAAAAAACAGCAAGGTTTTGGTGGCCATGGCAACATGCATCTTTCACGTCTTGTGAACTGGGCTGCTGGCATGAGAAGCATCACACTGAGCAATCTTGGGGTCAGAGCCCAGGATCCCACTGTCCTGTAAACAGCAAAGTGCAGCAGAAAGCCAAGAGAAGGGGTAGTTACTGGCAAGCAGAAATAACAGTCCCACCACCCACAGGTGGAGCAAGAATCACAAGAGCCGCACAGCAAACCATTTGAAAAAGTGTCGAGGTGACCCCCACTTGGGAACAGAATTCTGAATTCCACCAAGTAAAACAGGAGCAATAATCACTTGTGGGTAAATTTAAACAGTTTCCATTTCATACCTGTTCTTTCCTCCAACGTGTGGTGCTTTTTTTTTAAAAGATAAAATAGATTTACCCGCTACGTGTGCTGTGAACTTATTCGATTCATTATCAACCAAACAGGAGTCCTAACACACCATGCAGAAGGACACAAGGATCACAATGTGCAGAAATTTCTCTGCACTTAACACTTTGTTAGAGCAGTGAACTTATGAAGAAGGCAACCGGAGTCTCCACTTTTGCTGCGGAAGGAGACACGGCGGCCAAGGACTGTGAGGGAAACGGAAGGCAGGACACTGGAGGGGAATGAGGGACACCTCATACTCAAGGCAGCAAAAAACCACCAACTGTTTCATTAACATCACTGTCAGCCACCCGTTTCTTTTTTCAGGTCTACTCTGGTATCCAGGTCTTGCAGAATAGCAGACTGTGACCTGTCCACCCAGAGCCTGGTTAAGGTGGCTTGATTTAGAGCCCCAACCTCAGGAGAACTCATATTCGCTCCACTTTGGCAGGACATGAAACCCAAGAACATGCAGCTCTTTGGTAAGTCAAATCTGTCAAGCCTGGAGTTCCACCTGATGTATGAACGCTGGCATGGCCACAGCCTGGCCCTCTGATGAAATTTTGACTGGCTTTACGTGTGTGTTCTAGCAGTCTGAAACAAACCAGCAGAGGACTGCCCTGTGGGGTTGACTTAAGAGGACCTCCCACCTCAAGGCCTCTGTGAAAGAGCCACCTGCCAGTCTTCAGTGTGACACTTGAAGAATCAGCAGGGTCTGGGCACACATGCTGAAAGTATGTTTCTGTAACATGTTCTCTCTAACAGGATCAAAACCAAGCGGAAGAGACATCACTGAATGCATGTGGATGTCTTCCTCAATCTGCAGCATCTTGTGAGGGTCACAGCACAGCAAACCAGCCTGTCGACTAATCAAACATGCAGAACAGAAACAAACAAAAGCAAATGGAACCTCAACCCTCTCACCCGTAGAGACCGTTTTACATATTAAAACACATCAAATTATTATTTTACATGAAATAGAGCAGAAACAAAAGATGGAGAATCAGTAGACTTGGTCCATCCATCATATCCTGGTCAAACCATTATTCATACAGGTTGTTGTGGTTGTCAAGTGCAGTCAAGTCTACGGACAGTTGCCTTGAATTGGGTTTGGTTTTCAGCCAGATAATTAACCTTTGACAGAGGTGTCCATACCTGCAGCTGTTGTACCAACCCACCACATTGCAGGTCTTCCTCTTTGCTGCTGACCTTCAACCTTACCAAGCGTCAGGTCCCTCTCCAATAATCTCTCTCCACATGAAGTGCCCAAAGTATGACAGCTGAAGCCTTGACATTTGAGCTTCTGAAGAGATTTGCATTCATACATACATACAAATGGCTGAATAAAGTCAAGATCCACAGGTAGAGAGGTACACAATCCCAGATCCTTCTGATCTACAACATCTCTGAAGGCAAAAGATCTGGGCCCATCGCTTGTTTGCAGTTAAGGTTTTGAGGAAGTCAAAGCATAACCGACACAGGTCAACCACACCCAAGTCCACCCCACCCAGCCGCTCCCCCATTCCAGCCCACCCAGCGCCATCAACATGCAGCACATCACACTAACACACAACAGCGGGTAACTAATTATACAATCATATTGCATTGCTCTTCACATGACAGTTTTATTGCATCTATTTATCACTGCGTGCTGAAAAATATTTAACTGCTCTCACAGTCACACGGAGCTCCCATTTGTCTTGACCTTGATGCTCGCCTTAGATGTTTAGCCAGCACTCAGGACAATTATCTGAGCAAACAAACACTCTGAAGGCGATGTGCTCCACAGAACCCCTCATGTCACAGGGTCAGGGAAAGTAAGTGGCAAAGCATCTTACACTACATACCAATAGAATTCTCAAAGGGAAGAACTGTTTGGATCCTGGTGACCTGCGGTGCACGTCCTGCCATCCTCAACACCACCACCACCTCCTTCTCCTCCTCATTCATTTTCCTTAATTAGCCATAATAAAACACTGCAGTGCAATTAAAATGTCAGCTCTGACAAGGAACCTGGTCGTGAAGAACAAGCTCTCAGTGGTGCGACTCACATGGCGGACCGCAGACCGGGAAACCTCTTCCACAAAACCCGTTCTGTGAACAACAACGGAGAACAAACATGGTCTAAGAACCTGGCAGACACTTAAGGTTTCAGGCTGGATTTCTCCAACACCGCAGGTCAGTGATACCATCGTTCTAAATACCAATCTTGAGCGTTTCCTTCAGAAAGCTGCGATAAGGGGCACAGTGAAGTGCCCCACATTAGTGACAGCCTTCCTGGTTTTCTGTTGATGTTCCTCAGATACCAGCAAGTGACCCTGCCTGTCAATTTGTCATCTTTCTTTCTGCATCTCAGATTATTCTTCTTATTTTTAAGCGTCTGTGTTGCTCTCTGGGTAGCAGTGACCCTTTTTTCCTTCATATATTGCCGTATCACGTACTTAACAGCCAGAGCATGAAACTGCCTAATGTCAGTCTTGTACCACAGAGAGCAGTTTTTGCAAACTGCAAAATAAGCTCATGACCAAAGTTTAAGAAGCCAACAAACGACTGGACATTTTTACTGCTCAACTGAAACACCTCGTCAGGTTGGCATTCAGAATCACATTACAAAGTAAAGGCCCCCAACACAGGCATTTAACTTATACTGCCCCTGCCTCCTGGGCTGCTCCTTTCAGGCATTAAAGAAGCTCACATTTAAGTTTTCAAAAATAATGGGGGGGGGGGGGGGGGGGCTTTTCACGGGCCCCACAAACCTGTCGGGTTTTAATCTTAACCCATGAAATCTGTTACTGCCTCCCTGGATGCTCTTACTTCTATGCTTAAATACTCACAGTTGGTTTAAACTTCACTAGGCCTTCAAAAGATCTGTCCTGGGAAGAGGTCTACTGACGTCAGGGCTTCATTCCCAAATGCCATTACATTTACACGTGAGCCTCATCAATCTTTTCAAATTTCCTTCTCAAAGGAGCGCTGATCTCATCTGCCTGAACAAGGCCTTGAAAACATTTCAGTTCCAGGTCAGTGGAGCACCGACTCGGTTAAACAATCGTGTGGCCGTTCACTGTGGCACAAAAGACAGAGTGAGACGAAGGAAAGTTAATTAACTGTTCTAAGTGACTGGGGTCGGGCATTCAGAACTTCATTACATGCACCTTGGGACTCCACCTGTGTTCCCAGAACGACAGCAAGAACATGAGCCGCAACCACCAGGGCTGGACCCCACAACCTGATGACCTCTTTTGCTTCATGCCTCACATGAAGGTTCTGGCACCGCAGTGAAGAGTAATAGCAACACAAAGCACTTGAACATACATGAACTTGCCAATGTCTACTGCATAGTGACAGTGGAAAGGACTCAACTTCATATATTAGGACACAACCTTCACCTGGTCTTCACCATATCCTAAAGACAGATTAACACGACATTTTTCTTTGCAAATATCTATTAAACTAAACACACAGCAATCTGCAAAAACCAAAACCTCACCTTTCAGTCCCCCGTGGAGCCCCACTGGTGCCAACAGTAAGTATTTCTAACAGCACTTGTTTCCTCTGTGGGTTTTCTGTACCAGCTTCTTACATCACCCAGGAGGTAATCGCAGCCACCTCCTTGAAGAACTACTAAAGCCTTCTGAAGCTTGAGGGGGGTATAACTTCACACAGCTGTCTTCAAGTCCTGCCCCAAAGTTTTAAAGAGCTTGAGATCCAACCTTGGAGGTGACCAACACAAAATATGATTCTTCTTTGTCCAGCCATTCTGTCAAGAATTTGCTGGTGTGATGAGTCCTGTTGAGTCCTGAGTCACTATCCTGTTGCATGATGGTCCTCCACATGAACCACATGGGTACAGTGAGGAATCCATGGTGAGGCCTTGCAGCTAAAAACTGCCCCAAACCACCATCTTTCATCTGCCATCATGTCTGAAATTTGGCATGAAGTTCTTGTGATGTTTTCCAGTCCTCATATTTGACAAGCAGCTGTTGTTTTACCTGCCCTTGTCACTGATAACTTAAAACACAGCTGGATGCTCCTACAAACACACTAGATTAGCAGCACCTGGTCCCAAAACCCTCCTTAACCAAAACATTCTGGAGCTGATTTTTTGTTCAGATAATTCGGGGGTCTTTGGAGTCTCAATGAAGAAGCACAATAAAGCTAAAGAACGGTTTACAGAAGTTCCACACAATGGCACCCGGTGTGACCCAGCACATTTACACACCTGCTCCTCTTCTTCAGCAATGACAGTTGTGGAAAGGAGAGGTTTAAAAGTCCCACTGCAGGCAGCAGGCAGTAGTAGATACTGCTAGCTTCCACTTGCAGGAGCCAACTCCTGCAGTGTCTTCGTGAGCAGAGTTCTTACCCTGAATTGTACACAGTACAAAAATTTATACAGCAGGGTAAATCCCAGTAACATCGCCATGGGGAACAGTGTCAGCAAGTTAAACATACGTCAGAAATCCGACCCAGCGAGATGAAAGGCCACCGAAAGGTGACGCTGTAGACCATCGAGGACAGAAATGGCCTCAAGAAAGAAAGTCCCATTCAGCAGGACCTTCCAGTGAGAAACATCTAGCATCTCTCTCTCACTCACACACACACACACACACACACACACACCAACTTATTATTCTGGATTCCAGTGGGTTCAAATATCTGTAGACAGACAGCTGCAGTCCTAATGTTCTGTAACTTTGAATATGTCTGGGGAACATCTACAGATAGTGAGTCGAATGCTGCTTATGCTGCACTTAGAGGTCAATCCAATAAAAGTAACCTAAGCAAAATAAGCTCAAGTATGTGTAGATCTACACAAGTTAGAAACTACACAGTTTTTCATGCTGATATTTACACGATTGATTATTGCAGGTGGCCAAAGTCTGCCATCTAGTGAGCAGTTTGTCCCTGCTGCCAGTGGAGCAGCAGACCTGCACCTTGTCCACCCAGGACAGGGTTACAGCGAGCTTCACCACACGGGAGCCGATGTGGTCGCCTGCACAGGGCTGTTTAAACACACAGTGGCAGGCAGGGCCAGTCTCGGGTGTGGTGAATAGGTCAGCAGAAGGACCTGAGAAGGATGTTGAGCTGCGACCCCAGAACAGCTCCAACTCCAGCACAGCCCTACTGCCTTCATCAAGAGCGCAGATAGGAGGAATGAGATGTGACGGCATTCATTTCTTTCAAACTTTTTGCCATTTTCAGTAAAAGCAGTTGTCTTGTCCCCATTTCTCCCCGTTCTGCGCATAACTGGGGTTTTTCCTCAGACCCTTTGCACGCCGTCCCTTCCAGGCCGGTGCTTCTCTGCCCGCTGCTGGCATCTGCAGGGAGGAAAGCTGGTTCCAGTAGCCCCGTGAAGTGCAGTCTGCTTATCACCTGCAGTCAGCCCATGACCCGCTTGACGCCCAACTCGTACGAAGTCTCCAGCCACCCGTTTCACGGGAGCCTCAGCATGCTTCAAATACCAAACCACACGCAGATGTTGGCATCACCAGTTTGGTGTTTGAACCTCCAAGCAAAAATGTGGCAAAATTACTGCACATTAAGCCAGTACTAGTCAACTGGCACACGTGCCCATCCCCCTTTACCTTTGAGGATTAGGGTTATTATTGTGGGGAGATTATTTTCATTGAGGGTGAAATAATCTCCTTTCTGATGGCCAACCAGCCGCTGCTCATTAGGCCCAAGTGCAGCTGTCTGGCAGCCAGAACCTCGTGGGCGATGAGCGCCTGTCAGTGAAGCCACACTGCCTCTCCAGGCTGGTTCATATTACCGATTGCAAACAGCCCGCTCTGGACCCCCCCAGGGGCTGTCCAGACATTCGACAGCAGATGTAGATGAAAGTAGAGTCATTCCTTCACAGGAATGTTTGCCCCACATTGACATTTTCTGCAAGGTACATCCACCTGGGTCTTCTCCTCAGACCAAATTCATCAAACCCCGCTTTTCTGCACGTACTGAGGTCTGCGCCCCCACTTCCAGCCTGTGAGGACAGAGGGGTCTCAGGACAGACCAACACCACAAAAACAGAGCAGTCTGAACATCACTTGGTCGGACAGGTGTCAGGTGCACCCCTCACACTCAGGTGGTCTGCTAAAAAACAGCAACATGTCTGAGGCAGGTGGGCTGCAGATGAGCCTTCCAAACTGCTCCAGGAATCTGCAGACATTTATCATTCAGCAGCTGCCGCTCAACAAACCCACAACCGCTTCTGTCTGGGCTTCTGCTGCAGCTTCAGACCTCAGTCATGCTGGCAGGAAGAAATAACTGGTGGTGGTGGGGGGGGGGTATTTTATTCATTTGTGATTTTTGCTTGGCAGCCCTGAATCGGTGGTGAGCCAGTACAGGCAGAGTAACCAAGACTTCCACCGTTCTCCTTCCCTCTGGTTTACCATGGCAACAGGTGTGCAAGCATGTGTTGGCCATGGGGGCCAAGGCCTGGGCGGCTTCTCAGCGACATGGCAGGCACAGCTCTGGCACAGAAATAAACGCTGAATCCTCACAAGGGCCTGGGCTTTAACCGCTAGCGAACGCAGAACAAGAAAGCAAAACAGCCTCAGCCATCAGATTATCCGCATAACTGAGGATGCGACACTAATTCAGGCTAATTTGCCTGCCATCACAGCACGGAGTTACAGCGAGCCTCTCACTGGGCGGGCCGCCTCCCTGGGAGTTCAGGAAGGGCAGGCAGGGTGGTGTGAAGCACCGTGGGACTGGATCCTGGGTAGCACGGCAACCTCAAAACCACCACTGAAAACCATAATGCCGTCGAGGCTCCTCAGTTCACCTGGCAACACTGCAAATGTACAATTCAGGTAGTCAATTAACATGCACGGATGCCAAGTTATATTTGGACTGTAGTTTTCCCCCACAACTTTCACATGTTACTCATGTTAAAATCATACCATCAGAGTGATATTTACACGGTGCAGGATTATATTTTTATTCATAATTTTCACATTCGCTCCCAATTTGTTTTCTTTCCATTTTTCTTCTCAGCTCCACTAGAACACACCACTTCTTTACTTCCAGGTCATCAGAAAATAAAACAATCAATTTTTTTAAAAAGAATCTGCAAATACACAGTGGAGACAGTAGCTGTTAGATGCCACAACTAAACTTCGGGACTCAAAAATAACATAAGATTAAGGTGCTCGTCTTTCCCGAAAACCCCGCTTACTAGCACGGGTAAGAGTTTGTAAGGTGGGCATTTCAGCACACAGGCCTCACACGAGGTGCAAACGCAGTGCACCCTGGAGGGGGCTTTACGCAGTGTGTCAGTGCAATTTTGCACAGGACCAGGCGGCAGGGGTGTAATCGCGCGGCATGTCACTGGGGTGTAAACATGGGGCGTGTCAGAGCGATGAAATAACGCTGCCCGATTCTGAGCTAAACACACACTTAGTTCTGGTCTGTCATGTGTCACCGTGACTGAGTTCGCGACAGAACCCGCGCCGCGTCCTGCAGGAAGCTGATAACCGCATTAGGGCGGATCTGGGCTGGGCTGATAGCGTTCAGCTCCGTCGCTGCAGCCAAAGCTCATCCAATCCTCTGCACGACCAGGTTTATCGGCGGCGTTGCAGACGGATACGGGGGGCGCGGAATGTGCAAACAACAGGGGTGACCGGGGAGGCAATAACCCAAAAATGGAGCAGTGGGCACCTCCGCTCGATGCGGGTCAGGGTCAAATTACCGTGAGGAGGGTTCCGTCCCACAGACTGCTCAAGCCAGGGCTCTCCAGCAGGCGGCAGGAGGGCAGGGTGGGGAACGCAGTCAGCTCAGCAGGAATCAATGTGTTCTGAACTTGTACTCAAGCCCCCTCCCCCACAGCCAGAGGCCGGATACACGTCTGCAAAAACCTGACAGAGGGATGCACACAGCACCTCATCCAGATAGAACCAGAAGGACAGCAGGACACGGTAATAAGCCAGTGAGCCACCTGGACTACCTCTCTTTCCAAACCCTGCGTGAACCCTCACCCATCCTCATTGCTACAAATGCCACCTCAGGCACGCATTTCCACTTAGAATTGTGATGCTAATAAAATTATACAAGTTGGCTCTGAGGACACTGCAGCCGAACCCAGAGGTGTGCTCTGCTTTTCATTTCACAAAGGTGTCTTTTCCTGGAACTCAATAAAGAATGTTTAAAAGGAGACGTGTTGTAAACACTTCACCTCTGGTTCAGGGCATTTTCTCTCCAACACGGTCTGCTGACCGGGAGCACGAGCCCATTGACACCGTCGCTCGGGCTGCTCGGCTCCAGACACAAAACAACGGCCGTCTTGCAGAGCAGAGCCCCCAGTCTCTGCCTCCCCGTGTTCAAGGGCAGCAAGAATGGCTCCAGGAGCTGAATTTTCAGCCTGGCTTCCATCCGAGTGGCACATCAGGCCCCCCAAAGACGACTCTGGGCTGCAAATGATGCTTCTTCCCGTTTTTTTGGTGTCCACTTCATACTGCGGCACAAGACAATCCAGGTCATTCGTGAAGTCAAGGGCAAAAAGCAGGGAGAACAAGAGGGCATCTTGAGCCCATCATCTGCTTCATGTCTCCTGCACACATCAGCAAGAACTGGAGCAATTGTTCCACTTTCCTAAAAACATGAGTTCCCACATCTCACCCCCAAACCCACTCCCACACCCCCCTTGTATCTGCCTGCACCTGAACAACTCTTCCCTTGAAATGGGGTGGGGGGGGGGCGACAGGTACTTGCACAACAATGGGATAGAACACCCCCCCCCCCCCCCCTTCAACACAAACTGAAAGAGCTGACGTTCATGTTAACTTATGGAGAAACCGCTCATCTGGCAGTGCTGCTCANCCCAGGGCAGGTTTGGGGGGGGGGGGGGGGCAGGATGGGATGGTCGGCCGTGGGGCAGGGTCCACATAGCCATACCTGCTGGTCCCCTTTCTGCCCTATCAAGGCTCAGGACCCTACAAACAGTCCACTTCCACGCACCAGCCGCACAGGAGGCCTCCCCCATCAGAAACCTGCTACAAAGCGCAGTCCTGCTAACATCCCGCCAGGAGTGCGACGATGAGGTCGGCCGTCAGCAACACCTTCTTACTTGACATCTGCGATTGTGTCGTGCGAGGAGAGAAGATGGGACACGAGGGAGCCGGCAGACAGGAGTGTGTTTGTGCTGCCAAAGGTATAAATCACTGTTCTTTGTTTTGCTGACTAAGATTTTTTCCCCCCCGTTTTAGCAGTTCCCTCTCCATACACAGTCTAGTCATCTGACCACATTTCTATGCCAGGCCTTCATACCTTCAGCGCTCTCAGACTTTTCATCGTGTGAAACTATACATGAGCTGCTGTGCACTTGAAACAGAGATCATTCATTTACTGCTCCAGTCATACTTACCACCCACTTTACAAAGCTATTTTTGAAGGTGGGACACCTCCACAGGCAGGACAAAGATGTGGAACTGCCTTTTGATAGAGAAAATTACCATGTTGTGTAAACACTGCTGACAGCTGGAAAATGGAAGATTCCCAGGAACACAGCTGCCACTAACCCAGCGACTAGTCACACGTTCAGTTTGACACTATTTTTCTACCATCATGAGATACTCTTCATTAGAGGAGGTCTTTTGTGCCCTGACAAAAGCAAAGGTGGCATCGATGGAATGTGTAACAATAACAAACACTGTGGAAATGATAGTATGACGCATCGGGGAGGGACAAAACGTGCAAAGCTAAGACGGCAGAATACTTAGTGGTGCTAATAAGGGTGACGACACCCAACCATCCATCCATCATTAACCACTTCACCCTGGGCAGGGTGGTGGTTCCAGAGCTGTTCCTGGAATCACTGGCTCTAGACTAGGAAAATACACACTGGATGGGACACCAGACACCATCCCCCACACACGCATTACAGGCCATTTAGAATAATGCACCAGCCTGAGAAGTGTGTCATCAACACACTCTACCCTGGTCCTGAAGCAGATCACAGTGACCCCAGCTGGAGCTCTGCAGTTCCCTGCTCTGCCAAAACTGACATCCAACTCATTCAAACTCCTGTCATGTCCATCCTGTGCACAACAACATAGGTCAGTTATCTGTTAAAAAAAAAAAAAAGTAACTTATCAAACCACAGGTTAATGCAACTCAAAACTGAAAGTCATTCTGTAGAGGTAGGTTAGATAGATCAACTGTCAATGTACAAGTTGTCCACCTCATCTGGAAGGCCGTCATGTTTCATCCTCACTGATTACATCCACTTGCTGTCTGATGCATTTGAAAAGCTGACCACCCTGAGCTGCCCCTTCAGGCAACAACCTCATCTCCACCTGCACAATGTCCAAGGTGGGAAACACAGAAACACCATGCAGGTGAGACCCAAGTCAGCTCGCCTTACCATTTCCGAACCTTCCTTCAGCTCAGGGGACAAGATTCAGGATTATTAGAGTAGGACAACAGAATTTTAGGGCAAATTTAACATTTTACACTCATTCCTCACATAATGGAGTTAACTTGTTCTGTGAAATCACCCCAAACTCTTCATTGGGAGGGGGCTCATTTATTATTTCCCTTGAAAAGGGAGGGGGGGTATCAGTTCACAGAAAAAAAAAAATAATAAATAATAATAAAAAAAAAAGTCACCTGTAACTAAAAACACCCAAATAAAAAGGCTTTTTAAAACATATCACTGTTAAGGGTGAATTTCCCTGGAGAGATTATAGAAGTGTAATTTTGGGTGGGGCATGTTAGACTAACCCCCTGGCTGCACCCAGCCGTCAGCTGTCAGTCACACACGCGTGCATGCGGACCCCTCCCCGACAGGCACCGGTTCACCAGGTGAAACAACTCTTCCGCCTCACAGCAACGCACAGTCAATCCGACGTCGGTACCGACCATCTGTTGGAGCCTCTTAGCAGGGGGTATTAACTGTCACCAACAGTTTTTCCTGGGCAGAATCCCACTACTTTGTCACCATTTCCATTTCATACACCAGGGCCAGACTTGCAAGTTGTTCCAGTTATTTTCTGCCTGCCAGCTTTCGCAGTCCAGTCCATCACAATGAACAAAATATCTTTTTCCAGCGTCATCTGCAGAAGGTGCTGCCAATCCTCATAAGGCTGGTCCTCACAAGACTAGTCTGTTTCAGCTACAGATGCCAGAAAGTCTAATAAAAGCCAGTGTCATATAGAAAGGTTTGCCTTTGATTTTGATGGAGATCAATATATCATTTTTGCACGGTTATCAAGCACCAGTTTTAACAGCCTTTTATTGACAGAGCTGCACCACTTCTGGATCATCATTCTCTGAAACAGAAGACCTGGTGACCATCTGACAAAGTGGTTCATCCTGGTCTGCCTTTGTTCACAGTCATCGCTTTCCACCTTCCATTGGTCCACGTTTCTACGCAACATCCGACTTCCCTTTCATCTCTGTACACATCAGGTCCCAAGCTCCTCCTCTGCTTTGATCTGGTCGCATCCTGACATCCATCACTACTCACACTTGCCCTCTGTTCAACAGTAAAGCATGAGGCCCATTCTGGCCTGAAGGATTCATCTCCCAGTGCCATTCTGACAACCCCATAGACAAACGCAACAGAATTTTCTTGGCAAACATGCCGGAGTAGGTGGCCATTTCCTCCTCCAGCGAGCTATGCTTAGTTCGAGGGCTCTGCTATGACCTGACTGTCTTTGGTGGTCCTCCACAGCACAGTTGAGACACACAAGGTCCCTCAATCGTCAATAGCCCAGAAGCTGCTCCCTTCATAAGTTACTCCAGGACTGTACAGTTGTCCATCTGAGATTGTTAAGCTCTTCCTCATCCATCATCAACTGTACACTTAACCCTTAATTCCTACACAGTGTTCATGCAAAAACCAAAAACAGACAGATGTCAATAAAAACAGTACCTGCTCGCCACGCAAGTAGAACAGAGACCGTGAAATTAGACACAGCTTCGTTCCCTGCTCAGTTTGTGCGGCGTTTGCATGTTCTCCCCATGTATGTATGGGTTTCTTCCCAAACACTCGTATCCAGGAGGATCGGTGCTTTGGAGAAAAGCTAAATGAATAAATGTAAAATGTCTCCTGGCCCCCAGCTGTCAGGACCCACACGAAATCTAAAACCGTTTCTTGTAGGTGAAAGTGGGGGTATCGCTGGAAATTCCTCATGAAGGTTCAAACGTCACAAAATGGAGGTACACCATGGCTGACATGGAGATGCCTGACTGCAAGGTCCGCAACCCCCCTTCCGCGAAGACTGCTCTCATCGCGTGACGTGCAGCAGTCCCCCTCCACCCGGGCTCACAATACAAAGGAAATGGTGAACCAGACCTGAAACTGCACAGCAAGCTGGAATGTCAGAAAAATGATTAACATTTTAATAATTAATACACACGACAGGTTTTACCCTCGAATTGTCCCCCCTCCGTCTATTAACACACCACTCCAGAAAGCTTCCGCCTGGGTGAAAAAGAGCTACAGTTCGAGATGTTGAAAAATTCTAAGCTTTAACCCCCATTTCATGAAAACTTAACCCCAAGTGCACAGGACCTAATATGACATGTACACACTAACTGGCCACCTAACAAGCAGTCCTCTGCAGCACCCAAGCTCAACACCACTGGCCTTCCGTCACAGCCCTAGAGGGCAGGAGATGCCCCCGCCCCCACAGTAGGAGGTGCTTCAAAGTGGCCGAGTGCATTGGAGATCCAAGAGAGGAACAGAACAGTAGAATCATCTAGACCGCTAATGCATTTGTGAAGCAGGACGGTAAAACCAGAAGAGTGACCCTCTGGGATCAAAGTACAACACAGTGCCAGGCTCAGGGTGTCAGAACACTGGCGTACGAGGACAGCACGTGAAGGATGAAGGAGGCTAAAGCAAGGCAAGCGTTTCCTGGGAGACCCTTGGTGCAAATGTCCTCCAACTGACCCCCTGTGAGGGCAGAACTGCACCGCTGCATCAGCACCACATCAGCTAATCCACCGCAGCACTGCATCAGCAGCACGGAGACTGCAGCCCTGCCAGCCCCAATCCCGTATTGCAGGAAAAGCGGAGCAGAGAGGTGGCTGCAGGAAACACAAACAGCAGCAGCAGCAAAGAGGCGTTTCCAGGCAGTGTGGGAAAGAAGAAAATGGCAGTTCTTGTAAATCTTAGGCCTACTTTCCGTTTGCACTTTAAATAGGTCATTCAAACAGAACTGCCCAAGTGTGTGGCTAAGAGCTGGAGACACACACACACACACACACACACACACACACACACACACACACACACACACCCTTTCAACAATCCACCTCCTGGAGAGGAAGAGAGGGACTCCCAAGGCTTTTATGTCCTAGAAGACAACACCCCCGACCCCCAACTTCACCAAAGTGCACATGATCACCATGGCGACTGCTGGCATCAGATGTCACCCAAGGGGATGAGTAGTGGAAATTAAGACACCAAGAGATGCAGGGTTAACAAGAGTGAGGCAGGCTGCCTGCCTGCCTGTCCCCTTTAAAGGGGACGGTGGAACTCTGCTGATGTGGACGTTGAGGGGACAGTCTGAAAAAGCAGCGCAAGGAAATGTACATTGGATAAATCTTACTATAAAGACCAGCCTCCATTTTGCTGTAGGTGGCGTTACGGACAGAGGACTGAGTAAACAGAACTGTAGGAACGTGAACTAGTCTGAAACAGCAGCACCCACTGAGCACCACGACACACTCAATCCCAGAACTCCACAACACACTGAACGCCACCAGGGCCCTACAACTGTTTACACACACATACGGCAGCAAAGTATGAATGAGAGCCGCAGCCCCGCCTCCCACAACATGCTACTAAACGCTGTTAATAGATATTACTGCATGATGATCTCAGCTAGTGGCACAAAATCAAATCAGCTCATTCTGCCCATTTCACTCCAAGTGTGGGGCCTCCAGAAGAGGACAACTCCATTCTCAACCATCTACTGTCCAGCACACCGATACAGCAGGTATGCAGGGGAGCACAAAACAACAAAAATTCAGAGAAGGAATAATAAAGGTGAAAAGTGTGGAACCTTGCACAACAACACAGACTGCCCCAAGAATGTGACCAATAAAAGCAGATACTTGCACACTTCCTAATCTGGTCGACACAGGAAAGCAGCCGGTGAAACAAAGTCGGGCCAAATGATCCAAACAAGTGTCTTGTGATGCAAACTCATCACGTGACAAAGGAAGGAGAACAGTTTTCTTCTAAGAACGTGGGGCCCGACACACCACTTCTAAATCCCCCACCCCGTCCCCCCCCCCCCATTCTGGCTGCACGTGTGAGCATCAGTTCATCAGGTGAGAAAGGACAGTGAGAGAATACACTGCACATGGTACCAACCCGCTCTAAACACCCGCTAAACAGATGCAGCCCCCAAGGAAGCTAAAGTGAGCCAGTGGCTCGTATGCTAAACAAAGCAGAAACCAGGGCGAGAACTGAAGAACTTTCGCTACTTCTCTGTTGTCCTTGTTAAAGAATTGCTGTGACTGATTGCTGTGGGGACCCTCAGGAAAACAATCCCGTCGGCCCCGTCCCTCGTCCCCGCCGTCTGGGAAGAGACGAAACAAAGCAACAGCCACTGCCGGGGTCCTCTGTGACCCCACTGCCAGCATCTGCACGCTTTACGGCTCCTGCTAAGAGGGAACGCACCAGCAGGTGTGTGTAATTGTCAGGAATGAGCTGCTGTCCCCAGAACAGGGACACGTTTGATCTTGCCACGTTCTGCTGAGCTACCGGGCTCCAAATCGCATGATCTGGTACAGATAAGGACACTGCATAAAACCAGTGACGGTAGAGAAGAAGCCGCTTCTGTACAGATCTGCTTAAAAAAATAAGGTATGTTTGGTCTGACTCTAGCAAGTCCTGAAAGGGATCATTTCCTCCATAGTCTTCAGTAAGATTTCCTTCACAACCAGCTCTCCACATTCAGTCTCCATTGGGTTACTGAAACCCTCACGTATAAAAACTGCCAAATCTTAATCGTTTGAGACTCCAACACACACACACACACACACACTTTACTGCCAAACTTTATGTAGACAAATCACTCTTTTAAAAACGCATTGCATCTAAACCACCAATTAACTGCTAGATGTCTTCAGAAAATCCTTGAGAATCATCAATGCTAATCCCATAATCCATACTTTTCTCTGTGGAAAAGTGTGCAGGAAATACACTCCAGACAACCCCGACTAAAAAGGCATACCATAGAAGGATCTCAGCTGAATCTTTTCTGCTGCTCATTGTGTATCCCAGCCCCCAACATCATTGCACAGTCAGGCAAACAAGCACTTACACATTTTATTGTTTACTGCAGAAATATTATGGTCTAAAAAACACACTGGTGTCCTATGAGGAATTAAGCAGAATCCTGCAGCCTCTTCAGCAACTGGCAGCTCTCAGGAGCTCCACATCTCCCCAGGTCTTAAAAGAGTCTGAGGTCTAATCAGGCCTGCAGCCCCTGGGGGGTCAGAGGTGCTTCAAAAGACATAACTGAGTGCTGAAGCCTTTCTGACAGACACTACTGATCCATCAGCTGAGAGGATCACCGGAGGATGGCGGGGAAAAATAAAGGCCGTCCTCCTGAAGACCACGTGGGCACACGCTCTGTCCAATTCCTGGCGTCGAACGTGCAAAAAGCAGCTTCGATCCCGTTTCTCAGCAGCATATGGTGTGCGTGGGGAACAGCAAGGTGCTCGGTACAGTGTTTCTGGGTGGAACTGCTGCCCAGAGCTGCTCCAGTACAGCCTCGGTGGGCCGCCTCCCTCTGCGGCAGGAAAGCAATTCACCGCCCAGCTGCATCCCTCCGAACGACAGCGAAAAACAGGCTCTAATTAACCTCAGCGGAAATACGCAGCAATTGTGTTCAACAACTGCACAAGCATCCTTTCTAATGACTTTGCCGTACCCAGCTGAACCTGAATGAAGCGGTTTCGTATTAAATGCGTCTTCTGACTTTCTAACGCTCGGTTTCTGTGGACACCTGACAGGCGTCTGAGGAAACCTCGGTCCACCGGTAACTTTGTCGCCGTGGAATCTGTATTTTAACACAGTGGAGGACACACAACTAACCCCACATGCACAAAGCTGTTCTTGGGAGAGTGGGAACCAAACAGGGACACATATTCCAGCTGTAAGGGAACATTTCTTCTGGCCGTTTCATGCAGGTTCTGTTCCTTCCCTTCGCTAGGCTCAGCAGCACAACTGCGAAACGCTCATACGAACCCCGTTTGTGGATCCAGCCTCCGCAAACAGCGTCACATTAATCAGGAGGCCAACTTCATAAAAACACCGTACATTAAGCTGGCCCTCGCAGACATTCATAAAAATGAATTATAGTCGAGCGAGTCGGAGCAGAGCTGCAGCGCAGCTTAGATATTCCCTCTGTTGTGACTGCCATGCCATCTCCTTCCCCCAATCAAATATTTCACTTTTCACATTTACTCGCCCATGCGGTTGCGTTACGGTTTGCTGCTCCCCTTCAGTTGGTGGCAAACTACAGGAACTGTGACAGACCCAGGAAAGTGTGAAAACTAAAGCTGTAGAACCCCTGCAGAGAAGGAAAAAAATAGACAATGTAAACTTTTTGACATCAGACTGCAGTAAGAGCGACGTAGAAAGAGGTATGAAAGTAAACAGCTGAGAGGAGCGTGATGCTCGCGTCTCTGCGGATCGAGAGGGGAGAACATGATGAATGGAGTACACGAACGGGCTCAACAAGAGACGAGTGTCTTTGCTGCCTTCATGTTTACCGAGGTTTCATCCAGCCGTGGATGTACACGTACGACAGAGGTCCTGTGTCGGCATCAAATCAAACTCTGCCAAGAACCTATTTTAACTATTTTCAAAAGTGACTGAAAATGTCTGTCTTTTCGGTCTGATTGTTCATTCGAATGGTCCGGGGATTAATGTGATTTTACTTTGCCAGTTAGCTGTCCAGTTACCCCTAATCCACACTGGACACAAAACCGCTTATCAAAGTTATGTTTTGATGAAGTGTTACACTAAAATAACAAAAGGAGTCGTGCAAATTTGCTCTGCTGGCCGAGCCAGTCCCCGAAACTGGTCTTGACTCACAAATGTTGTGGTCAACCTTGCTTCCCCAGTGAAAAGCAGATGAAAGACAGGCGTTGGGGGTGGGTGGGGTCACTGAACACGCTACATGCCGTCATCCTCCTGCACATTCATCTAATGCCAGTCAGGTTTCTACTGCCAGGCCTCCCAAAATCCTCTGCCTTTACCACTCTGTTCTGCATCAGGGCTTTATTTTCATCCAGGATTCATCATGTCAGAGACAGAAAAACCTGCAGCTGAATCGCAGGTTTCAGCAAGGACCTGAAATCAGGATTTATAGCACCCTGCCTTCTCTTCTGAGAGCGTGAGTCTTTTACCTGCTCCGCACGATGCTGCTGAGAGTCACCGTGACAATGGCCCAGTCCCTCAGGGGCTGCCTGCCATAAAGCCCCGACTGCAGTCCATCTACTGCTCATCCCTGTGTCTCTTGGGACAGTTCCCAGGCCACCACAGCTCCAATCAATAAACCACTTCTGAAAACGGATCACTGTACGTGGGTCACGTCAGACTTGAGGAAGGTTTTCCCCAACACCCGCACGCAAACCGACAGGTCAAGACCATGAGCTCCTGCCGATGCCTCATCTCCAGCACGCAGAACACCAACAAAGTTGGTAAGACCCTGAGCTCAGCAGCTGTACCAGCATATCGACACAAGTAAGCAGAACGAGCACCGGACCGCCGATAAGAGCGAGTGTGTGCTCAGATGAAGGGGGGGGCTGAAGCAAACAAACACCTCAAAAAGGCATAGAATATGAAAGTCAAACGTGGGGCGAGTGCTTAACCACCCTGTCAGGAAGCTACAGATGCGTAGAAGACGATTCAGGCCCACAAGAGTCGCATCACAGCTAAACGCACATCTTTAGCCTGCAGTAGGAAATCAAATCTGTCAAAGCCACTTGTGGAGAAAAAGACAGCCGAGTCAACTGTGGCATTTTCGTTATCCTCTTTCGCTCTTTGCTCAACCTCTTCGTGGTTTCCTGGGAAATGTAAACACAGAAGCTCCATACAACACACACACAAAAACAGGGATCACTGAACTGCAGGACGGGTGAAATACAGTTAACATACTGGTCACTCGACCCTTTGGAGAGCCAACTGACACGAAACAGGTCTGGAGGCCTCCGTCTCAGCACCCCACCTGGATCAGCAGGGTCTCCTTGCTAGGTCATCGTGGGTTTCCACACACTGCTCACTATCCCCCTCCAAGCAGTTGTTTTCCCTCCATTGATACAACACATCTTGCTGGAACTCTTCTACTGCCCTTCATGATTAGAAAATCCATTCCTACTACAAGTCTCAATAAAGTGAAGGAAATTAGCAATTCAGATTCACAAACCCAGGGGAGAGGGAAATGTTTCTGTGTAACTTGGCACTGTGAAGAAGTGAACACTGAAGATAACGGCTGCAGGTCATATGACTCTTGTTCCTTCACAGAAGCTGAAGAGCTGATAAAACTGGAGAGAAGGGGGGGTCTTCAGTACAAATTCCACTTTTTGCTGCTATCTTACTTAATGCCTTTTCCATTAAATGACTTAAAGAGCAGATACAGGCTTCACTTTGACTGACAAAGCAGTCATTAAAGATTTGCCATCACAGGCGTCAGCATCAAAGCTCAGCAGATCCTGTCTCAAAAACCCACACTGATACCCACACTTGATAATATACTAATATCAGGCATTATTACCACAAAATCAGTGCTCTTGATCTCAAAAAATTACATCCAACTCTGTCCACATGACTCGCCGTGATGAACAAATATGGGTTTTTCCTCATATCAAAAACATTAATGTATAACAGAAGAATTTGGTCTACTGGTGTGAGCAAGTGCAGCCGGGAGAAGGTGGTCTGTACAGCTTGGGACACAAAACTGGCTGAACCCCTGAAGCAGAGATGTTTACTTATCACGTGAGCCCCAACTTGACCCAAGTACTTCTGACGTCACGTCCAAACACCTCAGATGGACATTCAGGTATAACACAAAATGGCAGACTTCTATTCCGGATTCAGGCCACCGACAGCATTTGACACCATTCCTGCCCACCACCACCAGCAGACCACCACTAAAACCCACATTGTCACCATCCCAACTACATTAACATTTAGAGAAAAGGCAAGGAAAAAAGCACAAGCGGGTAATAAGCAATAACATGCTGCCTTCAGCTGACCTCAATATGACACTCCGTCTTAAGATCTGTAAGATGAGCAGCAAGGAGGTCGAGGGCTGGGACTCAGAGTCCAAGCAGAGCAGCATTATGGGTATTCTGTGCAACACAGCATAGCATGTGAAAGACACCGCCAAGGACCCGTACCTCAATATCGCCCCCCCAACACACAGATGATGCTTCTCCCCCTGTGAGAGGTGTGTGCAGAAGAACCCTGCACTCCTCCCCAGCAAGGAAAGACAGAAGAGAGCTGCAGCAAACCACAATCGCAGGAGTGACTGACTGCGCCTCGTGATGCTTCTGTAGAATTAGCATCATTATAAATAGATTCTTAATCCTGGGAGCTGACAACCAGCAGAGATGTTACTCCTTTCTGCAGATTAATGAAGTCATCAACAATCCTCCAGCCTCTCTTAAGGAAAAGGAGCAGAAGTGAGAAGCACGCAGACCACGGCCAGCGAGGAGAATGTGAGGACTTGACGTGACGTGGTTCAATTCGACTGCATCTAGCCCATTACCCAAGAGTTCAAGGAGAACCACGCCTTTCACTGAAAAGGTAGGCAAACAATTTCTACATGGAGACTCAAGTCAGACTGGATCCAGCAGCACTTGGTCCTGTGCCACCTCAAAATGGAACCATGAGCCAAGCACAGGTGAGATGTCAGCAGAGCAGGTGTGAACCAGGTAGCAGCAAAGCTCCATTTCAACAAACCCTTCAATGACTTTCAGCCTCGCTTACAAGTGACCACAACTGCATCCCAGCGCGACAGCAAAAAGGTGATTTTCAGAAGACGACATTTTCAATACAAGAAAGAAACCTGAGTTTGGAGACCGAGCTCTGAAAGGAAGGTCAAAGGTGACCCTAATGATCCGACCAAGTTGTTGCCTAGTTCCACCTGAAGAGGAGCCAACAGAAGGTCTTTCAACAAAAGGCCCTATAAGAACCAACAAGGATCAGTTGTACATCTGTTATTTCTACACTTCACAACCTTCTTCAGCACGTGCGCGCACACACACCCACCCACACAAAGCGTAAATCACGACTAAGTTAGTGCATCTCCTTTTACACGCTTTATTCTGACTAAGGATGGCAGGGCTACCAGCCAAAGAGAAATAAATCTGTCCTCATTTTTCACAAAGTCTGATTATTACAGGCCGCCAGTGTGTCTCAGCAGGGTGCTTCGGGAAACACTGCACAGCTATAGTAAACACACTGCACGTTTTATTGCCGCTCGACTGCCAGTTAGCAAGGCGCAGAGAAACACGGACAACACGCCAACAAAACCCACTTACCATGCTCAGGCTTGCGTGCAAACGTGAACCTACGCGCACAACGCCGGGCTGTCGTTTCGCGCGCGGATGCACTACAGCCATCAACGTGGTCGCGCAACCAAAGCGGCAAACTGTTAATCAAGTCCAAGCCGAACATCTCGCTTTGATCGGTTAAGTAGAGACGTTCCTGGCTCGTGTTAGGGCTCTCAGTCTATTAGGTGTGCCTGTAGAAGTGCTGCTTCAGCAGCTGAAGACGTACAGTTATTAGCACAGCTAGGTAAGTAAACCAGTAAATCACACCCTCTGGGCCGCTGGTCTCCAAAGGTTTAGGTCCACAGAGCGCAGGAAGTTCTGTGCTAGGGAGTAGCATGAGCCGCAGGTGACAGGTGAGCTGTGACCGGCCCCCGATGGACCACAGACGGCCAGACAGGAAGCCCTTCACACGTCCAACTCGGAGGAACCGAGTCTCCCGACGGGAATCTCCTTCCAGTTGGGACAATGAAGTGATAAGCTAAATGAAAATTGTTTTTCAACACAAAATATAATTTCCTTTTTCCTCAGTTCATCTCACACACACAAATTTCATTTCATTTTATGGTCTTCATACTCATTTGCCCTTTGCATAATGCATCATCTATTTCTGTCTCTTGGCTCAAAAGTCCAATTTTATGGAACTTGCCTGTTATTAGTGTGACCCTGAGTCCTCAACTTCACTGGTAATGGAAATATGAACCGAATATATCAGACACATATTTGTTCATAGAAAAAGGCTATTAAGCCCCTATAATATAATGTTAGATTTTTGCAGCAGGGCTTTCAGCTTGTCATGAGAGGACCAGGTGAGCAGAAGTGTGGGCTGCTCACACGTTTTACACCAAGCTCTGGGAGTTTCGCAAGTCCGCAGTCAGATTAACCCAGAGCACCTTCCACAGATGATGTTCACCACTCACTGTGCAGCTCAATGAACGACACCCAGCAGCTAGAGGTGCGTGAACTAAGTGTGGAGAAGCTCCCGAGTTGCACAGTTCTGTTAGAGAACCAGAGCCCTTGTAGCAGGACCGCTGCTCCTGGACCCACCAAGCACTGGCCTCATGGCAGCTTACCCCCTGCAGAAATCCCTTCTGCGTACAAAGTCGCGAGGTAACGAACCCTGAAGCCCAACAAAAGCGCTGTAAAAATGACTAATGAGAAGATCCCACAGCTTTTAAAATGCCTGGTTAAGGGCGAGGTCATCAGAGGCTTGTCGGAGGTGTCCTGATTGTAGGAAGTTTCTGAAACACCACTGATTTGTTACTTCCATGTCTGAGACAGAACCACCTGGTCCACCTGAAAACAGTTCAGAATTCGCCAGTTTTCAAGACAACTTCAGGTTCTTTAAAAAGATCTTGTGAGACTAATGATTCAAGTACTTATTTCTACATTGAATTTGTGTGACTGTACAGTTTGTTACTTGGGTGATACTTCTATCTAAAGTGCTTGACGGTATTTGCCCCGGGGATTTTTACTCCATGACTCTGTACTGGACCAGTGATTATCAACAAGGTATTTTTACCAGTGTTTCATGGTAAGTGCCACCCTCACAGATGCTCCATTAGCAGTGGGACTTCAGCTGCCAGGCCTCGGTGTATCAGCCATGTCATTAACTGCTGGGCTGTGTTAATATTTATTTGACATTTTTAGCAGAAAAGGCCACTTTTACACACTAAATGCACACAGGTTCACGCAGTTTAATTATTACCCTGATTCCTACATGTGTTCATCTACACAGCTGGACACCCAGCCTACAGCGCAGCAGCGATCGGCCCGAGAGCCGTCCCCCCCGGGGGCAGCGTCACACCAGCAGCAGAGCAACCTCAGAGAGTGTGTGTGTGTGGTGGGTGAAGCCCAACAGCCACCATGCAATCCTGGTTATCAGTGACTCTCCAGAACCACAAAGACCTGGATGAGCTGCACTTCATCTTGTGCAGGAATGAAAGCAGCAAATTTCCTCCATAACCCTGAGTCCCTCATGTCAGGAGCTTGTTCACATGCAGCAGAGAGGAGACCTGATCAGGTCAAGTTCTGCTCATTTAGAATAATCACCAAAATCATGGGACAAATATTCATTTTTCATGGTTTCCACCACCAGCCTGAAAGCTTTTCTCTTCAACTGCAGCCTGTACACCAGTGCTTCTGTGTGGCTCCATGCAAATTGTCCTCTTTGAATCCAGAAACACACCGCCATGGCAGACAAACGACGCAAACCGGAACACTGAAACATGGCCCCTGTCTCTCTCTCTCTCTCACACACACACACACACACACACACACACACACACACAGTATGTACGACGCTACGCTTCGAAGCTTTGTCTCCCCTTATACTGTACGCATGTTGTCCTTTCTGTGTTCATACAACAAACAGACCTTCAGTGACGGCTAACAGTGTCATCTTTACTATAACCTGGTCCCCCCCCCACCCACCTACCTCACACACACCTTCAGCGCCGCTACAGTCGTGTGAGAACAAAAACAAAAAACGCGCGTGAAGGGCACCGTAACCGCACACGACATTAAAAATCCCGCACGCTTTGCGGCCAAAGCGGAACAGACTGGTGCGCGGGGGGCCGTACGGTACAGCCACGCCGGCGACAGACAGGCTGCAGTCACCCGCGCGACGCGGGGACGAGCAGCACGCGCACGCCTGTTAGGGCAGCGCAGGTCCCCCCTTCCTCCCCGAACCGGTGCAATATTACGGCCGCTTCACCGTCTGAGGAGCGGCGGGGGGGTCCCTGCTTCCCTACCTGTCTCGTCGTCCGCCTGCAGGCAGGCGGGGATGTTCTTCTTCCAGCCCGGCATCTCCGCAGCGGCGTGTGGGTTCAGCCGTGGCGCATGTCAGTCCCGCGCGCAGGGGCGTTTGGAGCCGCGCGGCGCCTCCGGGAGCCTCGTCACGGCGCGAGCGACCGAGGGGCGGAAGACATGACGCGGGAGGGGAGACGGAGCGGCGGAGCGAGCGAGCGCCCGGATCGCTGGGGAAGGAGGCGCCGATACGGGGCGAGTCGCGCCTTGGACGCTCGTTTGAAACAGAGCCGATTTCCCGGGCGGCGGCAGAATGTGCCCAACGGGGACAGTTTTAGGACGATTTGAAGCGGCAGCTCCGCGGGTGGCCGGCTGAATGGTCCGATCCGTGATGTGAGGCGGCTGCGTTCATTCACGGCGAGAGGGGGGTGTGTCCGGCGGCGCCCGACTGAGCACGCGGTCCGAACCCAGGGCGCGAGGAAGCCGCGGGGGGGCGTGTGTGAAGAGACGAAGAAAATCGTGGACGTTTTAGGGAGGAAGAGTCGAGACCCGCCGGTGTGCGACGGTTCCACCGGCAGGTGTCAGCGCGTGGCACCGAGGACTGGTCACTAGGAGGTTTTCATCGCCACAAAAAAAAACAGTGAGGCCTGGTGGAAATGTGGGGTTCAAGTTCACACCCGAAATGTCCACTGCCCCCCCCCCCCGGGAAAGCGCATCAGGCAGTGCAAGAAGGGTGTGTTTTTGTCTGCTCCGCCGTGGTAAAATGGGGACCCAGGACTGCACGCAAGCCCTGAGGTGGTCCCCGGGGTCCAGGGATGGGCAGAACCACACACGGTAGCCCAGTATAAGTACAGTCCCAGCAAACATCCTCCCGATAGATAAATGTCTCATTTTTATTCCACAAAATTGATGTACATTCTGAGCCCCTCATATAGCCTGTGCACAAAAATCCCCACTTATGTTCCAAATGCTTCATGCAACATTTTCCAGCTAAAATTGTTAATAAAAAAAACTCCCCGTCTGTAACATCCAGTCATTTTTAAATGTGACGCTGGATTACGCGTCCCGCCTGTATTGTCCCTGCTGGTGTCTACAGTGACCGGTCAGCATTACGGTCTAACCGGCCCGTACCTGAGTTCAAATCCTGCGGTGTCTCTCACCATCACAAAGCCAGAGCTGCAGGTGCAGAAATGTTGAAAAGCCCTGAGAGCGTGAGTGAGGTGGTCTCTGCTGTGGTTCAGCATTCGGTCAGGTGGTCTCGTGTCATTCCACGTCCCGGCGCTGCTGCCGATACAATGATCATGTTTCTGTTTCTGAGAATAATAAGAAAGAGGCTCCATTTACTTTTCCTTTCAAGAAGTGAGTGATTTGCCATCTTTTGGAAGTTGATGCTGTACTTCAATTTCTGTTTGTTTTTCTTTAAACACAAGTTGTGGCCATGACTCTTACCAAGTAGCTTTGTGTTGAGTGTCAAAACTATGGCCTAAATCGACCTCTATCTGCACAGGAGACGGACAGAAATCGGGGAAACGGCTGCAATGGAACAGACCCAGTAGCAGGAGGCTGTCATTCACCAGCCTGTTCTGGACATCTGACTTTGAGTCCCCAGAGCAACTGCAGCTTTCAGCTTTCCTGGACTTTCCAAGAACCTGCACAACTCAGCACTTTTAACCTTTCCTACAGTATCAAGGACTTACATACCTTGAGGTGTATCTAAGTCAGCTAGATCTCCTCTTGCTTCCCAAGAGATGATGGAAAGCCAGCGCTTTTGACGGGATGCTGCCACTAGGTGGAGCAACTGCTGCTGGGGACCGCCTCCCCCACAGCTCCAGGTGAACAATACCTGTGTCTGAAATAGAACCTTGGAAAATCACACATAAAATAGAAGGAGATGACATAGAACCATAGAGGAGGCTTCCTCAGGGTGGAAAGATTATCAGGGATCTTACTTGATGACTTTGCAGCCAGGTAGGATATGAAGTTACACTTCTTCGGTGACACACGAGAACCTCTCCAAAGTACAGGTCATGTAGACCGAGACCACACAAGGTGAGCAGCTCCAATCCTTTGTGGTGTGTGTCTTTCAGCACATGCCGGGGGTCCTGTAGCTGTGTGTCCTTCTACAAGCGTCTTACAGCAATCTGTTCGCGACGGTGTGACGCGACTGTCTATTGTGACAAGGAGAGTTAAAGTAAAGTTTTATAGAGGATTACGACGAATGGTTTTGTCTGTATGATTTGAACCGCTCTTCACTTATTGCAGGGGGGTACAAGCATTCTGAGTGATTATGGTAATTATATTACATAAATTACAGACAGTGTTCTAATAATAGTAGTCTTTATTGTCTTTATTTTAATGCAGCACCTTAACGGCAGGTTTTCAGGCCACTTGAAAATACAGAGGAAATGTATACGGGTTACAGTGTTAAAGCAGAGAAAATTTCAATAAATATAAGTGTTTTAAAAAGGACAGTAATAAAAACGTGAGTATCCTTCTGTTCGATCTTTACCCAGCAGAGTAACGGGTGCAGAGCTGGAAGCAGAGGGCCCAGGGCAAGATTCACCCCCGATGGGAGCCGCCTGCGCTCTAAATATTCACACATATCAGTTTAGAGACACCATTTCACTTGCTCTTTCACGCACCACTAGCAGAGAAAAGCAGGAAAAAAGAAAAGAAAATAAGAAAATAAAGGATGAAGAGCAGGGAAAGGGACAGGAAAAAGGATGCAGGCAGTTATGCTCTATGTAAGTGATTTTGGTCACATTTTTGTGGTTAGTAATCCCAGGTTTTAAAGTGTCCAGATTAGGTCTGATACTCTGGACCTGGTTTTGAATGAGATTTTCTCTGAATTTACAAGCAAAGGCAGGAATGCGGTTTTTTGGTGAGAAACGTGTGCTTGTGGATCAGGAACAAATGATTTACTTTTGCACTTGAAACTCATGCTAATTCCGTTTGTTTCATGAGAATTTACCTTGAAAGCAGGTTTCCGGGAAGAAATTACTCTCACTGTGATGGGGAGCGGGGCTGTAAATCTGTAAATATGTTTCTATGATAATTGTGGTTTGCACACCTTTCCCCATTACCTACGAAGCCAACAGAAATCCCAGTGAACATCTGTCAGGAACGACGCACCTTTCGGCCTCCGCAGAAACACTACAACCTTCCTTTGCTTCGTCTGTTTTCTGGGGGGGACATAAAGAGAAAGAAATTAGTACCGTATTGAAAGTTTTTAATTAAGAAATCCCAAGTTTTTCACCCACGGTTGTGTTTTTACATCTTCAGTTACCTTGCTTGAACCATATGATGTGCATCTTTAAAATGTCTAAACTATTGCGCTCATTTTGTCTGATTTTCCGTTTAAACTTATGTATTCTGATCGGTTCCATTTCATTTGTGGACGGTCATCTCTACATATGGAGGAACGGGCATTAACATGCAAATCTAGTGAAGGAGCAGGTCCTGTTTGTGCTGTATTTCCCAGCACAGTAACAGACCATCCTGGACGATACGACAGTCAACACTGAGTCACACCACTGACCACCGGGTGTTGTTCGTGAGCCGACAGCACTGTGGCGACCCGGCGTCTGCTGCAGGCAAACAGTCGCGTTGCTCCGTCACCGTTTCCACCCACAGCAAAGTCACTTGCACAAAATGTCACTTTTGCCACAACTGCCATCATATTTGAAACTACTGTGATTTCAACATGCAAAAAATCATTCTGTTGCCAGATTTAGTAATTCAGATTTATTAAATTCTTAAATGCAGATTCAGTCATTTCCTATGTGGTTCATGTACCAAATATCCTCAGATTTGAGATGCAAGAACTTAGGAAGAAATTAGGGAAGAAGACACATCTATTCCTCCCCAGCACATTTTTTACTTTCAGCCGTTCTATTTTTAGTGTCTGCGCAGTATTTAAACATAGAAGGTAACTTAATGAACACATTTATTATGCATAAAGGGCTGACGCTATTTGGTCGATTACTTGACTTCATCTTTCTTTTCCTCTCAAAATAGTCCTGGCTAATTACCCACTTTTAATGTCTTCCTATTAGGGCATCGAACGCGTTGTTAAATAATCTATGTGTGGCCAGAAGAAAATACTCTACTGACACAAGCTAAAAGTTGGGCAATTTACTGCTTTAAATTTTCACAGAGGCCATATATTAAACTCACCTGGAACATCCAACATCTCACTAAACACAACAACCGAGTGTGTCGCTGGAGTTTGCAACAGTCCTGTTGTATCATTCATTCTCCGCATCCTGCACTGTGACCGTGTGACGGACACGACGCTCAAAACGTTTTCGCATTAATGCGGCACAGGAGGTAAAACCTGGGAGTGAGATGGCATGAGCCGTCTGCCACCACAAGCTTTGGTTTCTCCTGCAGCCCATCTCTCAATCTATGCCACGCAGGGCATTTCCTGAGAGTCCGACATGCAGAACAGGCTGCTTCTGTGGTTGAGGCCATGATGGTGCTGCTGTGAAGGGCCTGAAGGACAAAGTAGCGCCAGTTTCATTCTCACTGCGATCACAGTGGCTTTCTCTTGCAGTCTCGAGTTGCCTTGTGAACAACACAAAGAAGAACCAGGTACAAGTCGTGGCTGATGCACTGATGCACCTGCTGGCCACTTTATTAGGAACACCATTCTAATACCACGTAGGACCCCCTTTGCTCTCAGAACAGCCTGAATTGTTCACAGCACGGATTTAATACCGGTGCTGGACACATTTCTGAGAGGGTGTTCTTCATGCTTAATGCTTCATGTTTCATGCTTCAACTGTTGGATAAAAATTCATTATAGGAAAAGTTTCTACTCAAAAACCGAGAGAGGTGTTCATTTTTAAAAGCTGTTATAGTGAAAACTGGGATGTAGAGAGATAGGATACTGAGGACTTACTGTACAAAGGTTTGCCTGTCGAACTGAAACTCAACTGTTAAATTACACATCTAGGTTTTTTTTTGAAAGCAGTTATATCCCACGGCCTTCACACTCATAATACTGAGAAGCATGAGAATTCAAGTCTCCCAGGGGGCGGCACTTATGAGATTCTCTTAAGGAAACTGTAATAAAAACAGACACAAACATATCTGCAAGTTTTCTCTTGCTAGCAATGGAAGCATTCAAAGATGTTCTTCACAGTGTGTGGACTGTGGCTGGCTGCAGTGCTGGCTGAGTGACGTATAGCGCCTATGAGGAGTTCCCCTTTGGAATTTTAGGAGACCTCCTGTTAGTCCAATGATCATGAAAAGTATCCTCCTTTCTGGATTGCTTTTAGTCTAATTTAAAACCATTTATCCTCTTTGTATGCCCTTACTTTGCATATCGTCTCAGTGCCTCAGTGCCCATGTTTCCCGACAACTGAGACAGAGGCTGGTGCCTGTATGGTAATCTGGCTCCCCTGGTGTGGCCCATCTTGCGTCTTTTTCATCTATAAAGCATGTTCATGTCCGTATGCTGTTGCTCTGAATAATTTATCCTGGCCTGCTGCAGGCCGGCTTGTCAGAAGCCCCAGGGCACCTTCCTGTCATTAACCACAGTGCCTCTCTGTCGAAGCCACACACACAACTCCTGGTTCTCATCCTGAATTGTCCCAATGAGCCATTTTGACTCCTGTCATCTATGGCCAGAATAAGGAGCAGGTTTAGCAGTCGAAGCTCTTGCAGCTTTACTTGGACCACTAATCTTACGCTAACCCTAAGATGGAAGTACAAAACCACCAATGTTAAGGCAACTGTGAGGAATGTATATTTGGAAACACACGCAAACTTTACTCCACCGCCTCTGCTGCTCAACTGTCAATGACCATGCAGCCTCTTCAGCACCGTGTAAACATTATAGTGTTGCCTCGACATCCTTACAAAGTTTGGCGATGTCCGCCCTGTCCTACGTCCACGTGCCAGCAGCACAGCCCAGGTCTCTCTTCTCTCTCTGTCGGTGTCCTCAGCCGGGAGCTCTGGCAGAGCCTCTCTGGTGGCAGACTGCCACTGAGCAGCTAATGGAGATGAAGGCGTAGAGGCGATGAGGACACCTGAACCTGTACCACAGGGGGTGGCGCTGGTGAATTAGCGCTAGTTGCTGACCAGTCTGGCTCCTGCGATACTGTTCTCATTTACCACTAGTGTAAGTGGTGTGGAATCTTCAGAAATAGTTTAAACCTGTTTCGTAACAGCTCTTGTAAATATTTGCAAATAAGAAGCGACCACCAAAAAGGGGTGAGTGCCGTAAACAATTTTTCTCCTGGTTTGTACTTTAATTAGGGCAGAACGGTGTATTTCTGTTTATTTTCATTAGGCTAATTAAATTCAGCACTGGAAGGACAATGAAACTGTATTTTTGTGGGCTTTGTTGATATAATAAAAGAACAAGAAACTTCAGACCTGTGTGTAAAGTAAGCAGATCAAGTCTTTTTCTGGCCAGTTCAGGTCTCTTCACATCCCTTGTGAGACGTCCCAACTCTGGACCGGGCTGCAACAAAAGGAAAGAGAAAAATGCACATTTATGTAAACCTGGTTTTCTACGGCAGAATCCGTCTGCATCTACATGTGTTTTACTCAGTAGAGCAAAGTAATGAGGATGACAGCATTGCTTCTTTAACAATAACCCCTGACTTTTATCTGGAATTTTTCACCTAAATAAAATTTATTTTTTTTTACTTAATAGTTTTCATAACAAATTCATTTACACCCATCTCTTGCTTAATGGGGTTAATTTGTTCCATATAATCTCCTGGTTTGGGAAATTCCCATTGGGAATTGACTTACCATTATGTCTAACAGAATAAAAATATGTCTCCTTAAATAAAAATACATAAATAAAAGGTCTTTTTATGTATGACAACACTAGCATATTTTATATTTTTTACAAAATTACTGAATCACCTCACTTGTGTAATATTAATTGTATAAACAGCAGGACCAGTTAAACCAGCGCTTACAATAATATCTTCTTACTGCTCACCATGTCATTATGCCTAATGATTCCTAACTTGTCTTTTATATTTTTCTCTTTAGTTTATCCTTCGCCGCAATTTGTCCTTGTCCAGGATTTCTGTCCCCGCCTTATTAAGTGATACGGCTCACATGTGGCCGCAGTATTTAAACGGACTGTCGGAAGACAATGGACTGTCAAGCTGGATATAAATAATAAATTAGCATTAAAGGTTCTGTTTTATCGGTGCGTTTGATTTACCACAATCCATTCACTGGTTGGCTGACAGTGACAGTGTGGTAAGAAATATATGCAGAAGTTAGTTTTGATGTGCAAAAAACGCAGCATCTTCATGCTTTGCACGGTGAAAGGAACGAGGCAGTGAATGGAGACAAAACGACTGCATAACCGGGCAAAAATGCCATCGTTTTAAATCACAAGCATGTCGTGTGAATAAACATTTATTATTCATCTGTACTACCGCACAATCGTTCATATATACACATTCTTACCTTTAATCGACCTATATTGTATTGTGCTCTTATTATGATTCTCTAAGTTTTCTTACCCCCTGTTCTGTGCACCGAGGATCTTCATTTCGTGCTCCCTTACATACCTGCTGTGCAAGGATGTTCAACATTCAACAATTCTTGATTGTTAAACGGTCTATATTTTCATAAGCCATTAATAGTTTCTCATTGTATGGAGCCCTGTTACACAAGGGAAGGGTGTGTTCATTTTTACACGTAAAAACAGACAGGCAGACATAAATAAACCCCAGAGAAATTGCTTTAAATGTAGAGCTCAGCCACCATGAACAGGTCCAGCAATAAGCTGTAAAAGCCAAACAAAGGTCAGGATATAGTGATTTATCCTACTTGTTTATATCCTACATAAGCAAAATCTCATTTGACTCAGGGCTCCCCCCCCCGACTATAATGAAAGATAGGGTGACTTTTTCTCAAATGAGGGATTTGTCATTAGCCTGTTTTTAAATATTCCATTGGCATAATAACAGATAATACTCCATTACAATCCAATCTTGGCTTGTAGGAAACCGATTTCAGCAAAACAGAGCTGGAAATGTGAGGCTAAGTTCCAGGTTGCACTGCAGAGACTTGAAGCGGTTTATTTAAAACTGGGCAGACGTTACCTTTCATTAATAACATACAGCAGTAATAATAAAAATACGGACGCGCTAGACGAATTGATATGAGACCACAAGATGGCACATGAGAACCACTGAGCACAACTTGCAGTGCAAGTGTAGAGACTGACTGTGGACAAGAACAGGTGACGACACTAACAGAGAACTGGGTGGCTGCTGAGTCCCTGTAGGTCCCTCATAACAAGTGCTAAAAAGGCCTCAGGGAGTCAGGTGACACATTTTCAAAACAACTATATATATATATATATATATATATATATATATATATTTTTTTAAATCCCATGTCACCCAGTTTTCCCCTGTGGGTGGTAACATTCCTGCTACCAGAGGCCTGCCTGGGGGTTTGAGGGTACGGCGCAGTATTTTGCTGCTGCTGCGACTGTGATCTTCTACTTACTGCCCGCTCTCCACTCAACACTGATCTGCAGACCATCTTGCTCAACGCCATTCCTGGTCTGTTTCTCTCACCTGTGCACAAACCAGAGGGTATTAACCCTGAGCAAACTAGCCAGAACAGATGTACAGAACATCCCAATACACAACTACACCAACATTTTTTGTTCATTAATTTGTCTGGTACCCCCCCTACACACACCTTCATATGACATTCTAGCAAGTTGTGTGTTTTGTAGCTGCAGTGAGGGGTATAAGTCAGACAGACCAGTGTTTCTAGCTTTAGTTGAATGGGCAAGATGAGTGACCTTAGTGATGCTGAATGTGGCGTGATAGTTGGAGCAGTGGGGTGATGGTCGAATGGTGAGAATCCTGCAGGCCAACAGACAGGACACAACCAGGAAAATCACATCTGTATGCAACACAGGTGAGCAGAACGTCATGTCAGAACACACCACTTATCACACTTTGTCTCCAAAGGGCTACGGCAGCTGAAGACCACATCAGGTGCTGATGTTGCTGAACAACAAGAAAGTACATTTCCACTGGGCACAAGAGCTGCAAAACTGGACTGTTGAGGAGTGGAGGAAAGTTGCCTGGTGGGATGAACCCAGGTTGTTCTGCATCACGCTGATGGAAGGATCAGAATTCGGCAGAAGCAACACGAGTCCATAGAGCCGTCCTGTCTGCTGTGAACAGAACAGGCCGGTGGTGGCAGTGTGATGGTGGGCCCCGAAGGTCAAACGAGGCACAACACACTACTAGATAGGTGTACCTAATAAACAGGCAACTCAGTGAATGCTTCCCAGACAGGAATTGGCTTCTTTACCACAGTGGTCAAAAATACACCTATGGTGCTACAGCAAAACCGAGTGTATCGTAACAAGCAGTAGCTGTATTTCATATAGAACTAACAGTGTGCTGACAACAAACCGACTGTGTGCAATCCTGATCTAAGACTGGCCACTGTGTGGCGCTGTAGCTGGCAGCCACATAGCAGCAAAACTCATTAAGGGTACAACGTGGTACTACCTCACAGCATCTCCGTCAAGAATCCTGCCATAATGACTCATAAAAACAAAGGAAAGTCTCCTTGAGGGTCTTCAAGAAAATGGAAAGAAGGAGAAGCAACACGTTCTCTGCCTTGCCGGACACCGTCGTGGGCTAATGATTAGCAGAAGAGGAATGTTCTCATGCCCCCCCCCCCCCCCATGCCAGTGCCGCTCAGCAGGAGGTCAATCCGCCCAAGTCCCACACTGAGCTGTGTATGAATAACCAGCTAGTTACAGTACAATCATCAAGGGGAGCGAATTGGCACAAAGGTAAGGGATTATACAGGACTACAAAAAGAACAAAACGAATCGGTTAAGTATTAGTAAAAATACATTCATAGAATAATAAGAACTTAAAATAACTGAGCGATAATAAAAATGATGGGCAGAAAACAACATAGCATAAAAAGAGACAGTAAAGTAGATGCGGGTTTGAAATAAATGCTGCAATTGATATACTTTTAATGTATATAAAAGTAGCGAATGATTAATAAGAAGTCGTACTGAGCCCGACGGTGGGGGGGGGGGCAGAACAAAAAGGAGGTCCTGGAATAAGCTGTGATGTTCGTGGTTTTACAGAACTGTGTGGCTTGGTGCAGGATGTTTAAGAAGTTGGTAAATACAGTTTGGGCTGCTGACCCCCCCCCCCCCACAAACACAGAGCTGGAGGTCAGTCATCTGTGCACCACTGCAGCTTTCTTCCTCTTGCTCTCCGCCACCTGTCACTAGCTGTGTGGCCCTGGTCAGCGCTGTCCAGCCAATCGACTGTGGCAGGTCCGCTTCTCTGCGGCCCCCAGCGTGGGCGCAGTCACGACGACTATAAGCGCACTATAAGAAGCAACTTCTCCTCCGCGTCTCTCTCACTCCAAAGTTTCTCCGTCTCCATTAGCTTTTCATCTTCTGCTACGGAGTCAAATTTTTAAGCTAAAACGTTTCTGACAAATGGATGGGGCTTTTGCACAAAGTGAATTCAACACACTTCAATAGGGAGGTAAGAACATATTTTCGTTCATTCTAAACATAATTGATCATTCATTCAGTGCATTAATTTATTTATATTCACCCCGGTTATATTTTCTCCTTCACTACGGAATAAGTGCTGGCCTTTGGTTGCCTGACAGGCCATTTACATGTTGCTTGTGCAGGAGGTGTAGGGAAGGTGTCGTGGGGCAGACAGTAAGCTGATATGGTTGAGAAGTTCACTGCTCTCCAACCAGGGTCACGTTTTTGGTGGAAATCTTTAGAAGTGGGCATGGTAAGCAGCTGTGACCCACTCACTGCTGTTTCTCCTGGCAGAAGAAAGCGAAGGTGGGCTTGCAGGAGAGTAGCATGCAGCCACTCGGTTCTGCAGGTGAGCAGCAAGGTCTCAGACCCCTGGAGCAGTATGTCAGGAAGAGACGAGTCCGCCTCTCCCCGGTACCCTCACACTACTCGGAACCCGTCCCTCTCTGGCATCGAAAGGTACTAAATACAATGACCCCTCTGTTTCACGCAGGTGTGCAACACTGTCTTGTACACCGGCCATATAATCCAAGCCCGTGTTTTGTGCCAGTTTTGGTTTGTTCTAAGCGAAGTGCTGATTCCAGGGCACGCGACTGATTTTATGGTTCTACATCCCGACTTTTTTATCAGCGCTTTGTTCATCGGAGTTTGTGTTTTTCACACGTTTCCAACAGAATGGCACTATTGTGTTGTTCAGCAGTACTGTGCATCCATTTGGGCTGCAGACGACAGATATGAGAATCTGCGACGGTGTAAATGTGCTGCTGGCAGCTCTAGTCTTATTCTTGGCAAAGATATTACATCACTGTCTGTATTTCGCCTAGTGCGTTACTGGGGTGTTACCCAAATTAGCGGGGTACGGCTTCTGGCGAGATGAGACGAAGAGCACGAGTAGGATCAAGAGGTCACGAGGATTCGCCAAAATGTTCAACTCAGGCCTTACGCTGCCACCTCTCTCTGCAAACAACGATGCCCTCAGGTATTTCTTCTTACCACTTGTGTTTCTGCCACAATGTCAAGGAGATTCATTCACAATCGTTACATTTTCATTTACTCTTACGATGTATCTACATAATTGACATATTGTGTTTATGTTGTGACCTCCAACTACTGAGTCCTCCTTCCATTTTTAGCAGCCATTTTTACTAGACTACAGTCGCGCTATGTGCATTTATGTCAACTTACAGCGTAGGGTTCTGGACGTCCTTTGTGAAAAGGTATCAATAATTGCACAAATTAATCAACAAATTCTTATAAATGAAACCAGCAAAATCACAGTATTGAACCCAAATGGGAATGTTTGACAGATTTAATAATTAAAATTAGGTATTGATTAATTTGACTCAACACAGTTAACTGTCGATTAATGATCAACTGTCAATTTCACCAAGGGTCTGAAGACTATATTCTCCCAAAGCGGCTTCCCTACTACTTCATAGTGCACTTTACTGCCATTCTGCATTCATTCAGATGTACAAGAGAGAAGAAAATGTAGTTCCTCCTAAGCCACGGTGCACAGCACACTAAACACACACTACACACAACACTGTGGATTGATGGATAGATAGATAGATAGATAGATAGATAGATAATGGTGAGAATGATACATTGAGCTAGGCTTTAGCCTGTAGAGACATTATGTATCATGCTTAAATATCACGATTCTCATTGATGGGTGTTAGTTCAATATATCAATAACAGTTGGGCTTCAATGATATCTCCAACAGGGCAGGCCTGATGGTGCGAGGGTCCAGCTGTCTGCATGTTTCCACATTTCCACCCATTAACACTGTAGAGAGGCCCCCATCACGAGCTGGATGCAGGTACAGCTGGGCTGGTCTGCCGTCACGTCAGTTCCCCAACACCCACGTTGTTAAGCTGATCGCTGTACACTGGTATGTTGTTCTCGTGTTCTTGATTTCTACAGAGAGTTGGAGCGCCACACTGGAAAAGAACGCAGGGCTGAAGGCGAGGCCAAGCAGGGTAAGAGCAGGCCGCAGCCTCCCATAAACAGCCCCTCCACTTGCCTTAATGACACTACTGACTCCAAGGTGAAACTAAAGGACAACCTGGGAGACCATGCCTCTGAGAGGAGTGGGACTTTTAGGATCAGCCTGGGAATCACCTTACCAAAGCATCGTGGAACACCAGCGGGCGTACGCCCACTGAATGCGGTGAGCTGGAAGGAGTCTTGAGAAGACAACAGGCTGGGAAAAGCTAGACACCAGCATGGCAGCAGTAACAACTCTCTAACAGGTACCAGAGGTTTGGCAGGAAGCGTGGGCCTGCTTTCTGCTGCCCTGCCTTGGGTGTGAAGAATCGTGGGCCTGTAAAGCAGAAGACAGTCTCGTCTACTGCCTTCCATAATCCCTTTTCCTCCACTTTTCCTCTGCTATTTACACAATCCTGACGTGTAGGAACTGTCCAACTGCACAAAGTCCCAAAGACCATACATTCCTAAAACTCCATCCCTCAACTCTACACTCCTTTCTTACAGCCATTCTTTAATTTCTGATTCTCCCTTGACCTGACTTGTAAACCCCTCTGTTAAGGGGTGTACATGTGCTTTGCTTAGTGACATTTTCATGATATTTTTGACAGCTCTGCATTTTGGAGTGCTTTTTCTTAAGGATTTTTTTAAATGCAATCTTAATAACTTAAGATAAAACAGCTGTGTCTTGTTTGTGTGTCTAAGTGTACTGTTACTGACGTGTGAGAAAACTCATTCTCCCTAAAATTAATGCCTACTTATTAATATTTTCTGTGCTGATAGAAACTGAGACCATCTTAATTAATTCATTACTTCTTATATGGTTTTAACTGACAAAAAAAAAGTTGAGATTGCTGCAATTTTATTATTTGTAGAGAATATTAAATATTACGGATGGGACCTGACTTACGACGGGGTGCCGTTCTGACGACCACGCCGTAAGTCAGACTGGATGTAAGTCAGATTTCACCGTATACATGGAGCACTGCGCTGTGCATCCAGCAGATGTGGGCAAAAAGCAGAAGTGTGGGGTAAAATAAATACTGAATGTAATCCTTGAAAACAGTGAAAATAAAATTTTGCAAAAGCACTCACTATCGTTAGCACGTCACTTTACTCAGCGACTAAAGAAAGGCTTCTAGCCTCGCCCCCGATCGTAAGCAGGTTTAATGGTCTTCGATCCACACCACCGAGAGCTTCTCTATTTCATGTATCGGACCCTCTCTCTTCTTTGTCAAAATCGTTGATTTCATTGACACAGATCCTTTTAAAGCCTCCTGTACTCATCCTTTGTCTTTCAGGAAGGTTGGTGTTGAGTGCCACGATCTTAACTCACGTGATGCCGTCAATACCGCTTCACCTCCTTCGTGCTCATTTATCATTTTCATCTTTAACTTCAAATCAACTGCCTGTAAAATTGCCAGCAAATCAATTTTGCTTTCACCAGCACGCTCATTTTTTTCTTTTAGAATCCATATTGGGGTTATTTTGGACGATTTATTTGAACTTATTTAAACTGAGCTTGCAATGTTGCATACGGGTCGGTAGCTTTACCAGACCACAGCAACTCAAAATAAATTTTACATATACGTGTACATTTACATATACGACTGTCGTAAGTACGGGTGGTCGGAAGTCAGATCCTGACTGTGATCTATTTCAGGAACAGTGAATGGTGCCGGTCCCACAGCTTCTTGGCTTGTGTGTTCAGACATAGATTCATTCTCGGTCTGTTGGTTTGCATGTCCCCACTGTGCTCACATAGGTTTCTTCTGGCTGCTCCAATTTCCTCTACAGTTTAACAACATGCATGCTGGATTGAGAAAAGGATGTGCTAAAGACAAAAATATAAAAATATGTATGGGACCAGCAGAGAATGGTGAGGGAGGTGGGAAGAGCTCCGGCCGGTTTCAGCTAGTTGATCTGTCTGTATTCCCCTAGTAACAGGCATGGCTGCCGGGTTTTCCACTCCGATGGTGTTGCCAGTCATTAGTCCACTTTGCCTCCAGTCCCCTGCTGTGAGGCTGCATTCCTCTCATTCTTTTAAGTTGGCTGGGAGTATTTATGTCATATTCTACCTGTGCGCCTTCATGGGAGGGTCTTTCGCCTGCCAGCTATGTAAGATACAGGTTTTATCAAAGCTGCATTTTTTCTTTCCCTGATCTGCTTATTTTGCTGTATGTACAGATCATATCAGGGACAGGTATAGTGAAGTAAAGGTGTAGTGAAGAACCGTCACGATTTGGCTGTTATAGTGCCATTTCATCAAAGCAAGGAGATGACGTGTCTTCAGAAATCACAATGGCAGATTCCATCAGCCAGGAAAGCCTACTTGAGGACTTTAATTTCCGTCTGAATTCTATTCTTATTATTGGATTGTCTCTAAGATGCTTTTTACTTTGTGTTTCGTTACTATAGGCAAGTCTCAGATATGGTTAAGCCGTTCACTCCCAGTGGCAGTGTATCCCTAGACGCCGTCTAACCTCGATGCACAGGACCAGTAGCTTTGTTGTCAGCTCTTAACCGAACCATTAGGGGTGACTGCTTTTCGTGGCTCTTGGCAAAATGTGCCAAGCATCTTTGCCACGAGGGTGTGCTGTTAACTAGGGAAACCATTCAGAAAGGGGCTTTATACCTGCAACACTGACTGTCTTCACAGGGAAATTTCACCACTTTCATTCAATCCAAATGGCAATGAAAACAGTTCTGGATTAGAATCCACTTGGAGCAGTAGAATCACTAGTCTTGTATGATTCCAGCTGGTAGCAATAGATGTGAAAATGCCAAGAATAGTACACAAATCCATGTGGACAAGGAGGGCTGTATAGTGACCTGGCCTTGTCAGTGTAGCAGGGTGAACACAGTGTCTTTCCATCCATCATTAGCTGCACAGCACCCAAATGACCATGACAGGGGCGGGTCGAAACCCTTTTTAAACAAGCAATCGAGTAGTTGAACAGTCTGGAGAAAATCAATCAATCAATCCATCCATCCATCCATCCATCTATCTATCCATTATCATTAACCAACGCTGGTCAGGGTCACAGCAGCCTGGAATCAATGAGCAATCTGGTATAAAACTACACCCTGTGTAGAAGGCAGAAATCATCTGTCATGTTGCGAGAACATATAGTTATCTAAAGCATGTCCTTACAAAAGTGGGTATTTTCCAAAAACATGCAAAAGATATAAGGTACGATGATTAAACAGATTGTTACTAGTATCTTTTTCTGCCTTCCTCAAGCTAATTCACTCGATAGTGTCTGAAGTCATGGAATTCTTCTATACCAGTTCCCCTTATTTGGACACTCAAGATTCTACAGTTTCACTGTCAGTTTATGCTGAACACATACCAAACGGCTCCCTTCCAAGCTAGTATATCCTAGTACAGTGTTCAGGAAAGCTTTGTTCAAGGAGGAATTGTAAGCTCTGGAACTCCACTGACAACTATATGTAACCAGGTGTACCGTTACCTTCTGTAACCAGGTAAATGCTGCTCTTGATGTTGGCTAAACAGATAAAACTCTGTGCAATGGGACACGAAAGAAGAGAAGGTAAAGTCACCAGGGCCCACAAAAAGGATTTATCTTCACCTGGTATCACAAGCATAGATTAGCAAACAGATACTATTCTATCACCTTTTAGTTCTTTCTTTCTCTGTTCAAGACCTCACTGAAAGAAAGAGCATAATGCATGAATTGTATAAACTTTATATGACAGTTAAAACAGACAGACAATCGGGGTTACTATATTTTCTCCAAGGAATGTCAAAAGACCAGGGAGGCCATCTTTAAGATGGGAAGACCCTCTTCTTGAAGCCTTTGAAAGGAGATGGAGAAGGACTGCACACCATAGGGAACTATAGGATCTCTATGACCTGTAGGCACGGAGAAATGGAATGGAGGTTCTGGGATGATCAGCATCAAACTTTGCTGGTGGGAAATATGACTATCAACTGTCATCAATCACTGGGACTGTTTGGTAACAGCATGAAACACATTTTTTATGATTTTAAAATGGCTGCATTTTATTCTTTCCTATGAGGAAATGCATAATTTCATGCAGATATTGTGTTGAACTGTGCAATTTCCACTGTGCAGAGACTTCCACAGTGATTTACAATGTTTGTACAGCTTTAGTAGCAGAGCATTTTAACAGCGATTCAGAGACCCAACACATGAGAACTAAGTCAATTGTAAATGGAAATTTATCATATTCCCATTTCGATAAGCACTACTTTGAGCTGCATCTTCATCCACAAGACAATTCACTGCCTGTCCCACCAATAACAACAAACTCTTAAGTATAGCCCAGTTTCTCTGACATTTGCTGAAATCCACAATCCATCTCTGCAGTTTCCCTGTGGTGCAACTGCAGACATTATTTGCTGCACAAAGGGCTTCATGATGAACGCAGGCTAACCTGCATGTATTTGTATCATCCTGCTTGTATTCCCTGCTGCTTTTATTGTTTCAGTCACTCGCTCATTTGTATGTATAGTGACATGTCACCCAAAACCAGTAGCACTGTCCTCTGCAAAGTGCTTCAGTGTCATGACCTCTGGTGACAGTCAGAGAAGGGGACGTGACCATAAATGGTCCCTTTCCGCACAATTCTAGTCACCTGTCCTCCGCACCAGCTTTTCACCTGCTGATCAGAACTGTTTGTAAAACGGGAACTTTTTACAGGGCACAGACAGTCCCTGCAGAATCTCAACTGTGTTTTTGTGAATGACAACATATGATTCAGTGTTAGTCATCGTTCCTCTTCACATTAAGTACATGATTCAAAACTATGGGTATAAACAATTAGAAACCGGTCTTATTCTCGTAGTTTTATTTCATTTTAACGCTTTTCTCAAATCAGTAGCTGTATTAGCACAAACTCATTATTGTGTAATAATATATTAATAGTTCACTGTCACACACATAATGCTGTTCTTCTTACCCTGAAGAAACCCAAGTCCAAACCAAAATGTTAACTTGTGAATCAAATCTCACGAGAGACAAAACTTATAAATAATATAATCTATTTTGTGACAGAAGGACATTTTAGCCCATTTACTCAGGATCTCATATCACAAGCCAATCCAACACAGAAGCCAGTAGCACAGTCTACATAAGCACAACACATGCAGAAAAATGCTAAACTTATGTATTTAACACTGGTGCTAAAAATAGGGCTGCTGATGGTTCCAGATTTACAGAATTTGCAAGTGTTTCCACAAACACCCACGAGATGACTTCACTGCTAAATATGTAATGCGTGGTTGTGTTTATGACAACCGAAATGACAGGTGATGTCTTATTCTCTGTTCAAGAGCTCCTCAATGAGTTGATGAGTCGGGGATGTATGAAACCCAGAGGAGTGAAAAAATGCACAAAAATCTGCCTTTCTGGATCTCTGAGTAAGATCTAAGATCTCTCTATCTCCACACCGCCCTCTAAATAGGCTCCACAGATGGATGTACATGTGCCAAGCTGAATGGGTATCCCACAGTGAGCCGGCACATCCTGACACTGCAACTGCTTGGATGTGCATATATGTTTCTGCGTACAAACACGTACATTTGTACGCAATACGCTGCTAATGAATGCAGATCAGTAATCTTATAACTCTATACCTTTAGTGAACAGACTGGCTCTGAAACTGATTTTCGGAAAAAGCAATGCGGCCATAAGTGGATGGGATGCGTTCCAGCAACAGTTCTGGAAAGCTGGAGTGCAGAAGATCATATGCAATAAGGAGTGTCACGGCCCCTGCTCCACCTGCTGTCCCGCCCGACCCCATAATTGCCGGCACCTGCTCCTTGTTTCCCCTACCAGGGTATAAAACCTGCGTAGCTCCACAAGCTGGTGCAAAGTATTGCCCATGTTACCACTGAGCATCTCTCCTGTTAGCCTTTCCTGTGGTCAACCCTCGCCTGTCTCTACCAATTTAGCCTGACAACTTCTTGTACCTCGTTGACTTCTGGATCTGACCCTTGCCTGTGTTGTGACCACAGCTTTGGAACTTCCCTTGACAATAAACACCATTCGCCAACTCGCGCCTGCACACGTCTGCTTCCTGCCAACGGCGTCACAAGGAGTCACAGTAAAGATTAACCGATTCACATCAAAATTCCTAGTTGCCTGTTTGCGGCAGAATACAAAAAGTCCACTGGCGAGTGAGAGTCCAGACAGTCCAGCCTTGCATCTCTCCTCTGATCTTGAAGCTAATTATTCATATGAACGCTAAACCACCATACAGTAATATGCTATAAAAATGTTAACATTTAATTAGAGCTTAAACAGTCTTATCTTGCCTTTGGGATTGAGCACGTTGACTAATTTGGTTGACGGGGTATTTATGTCCACGAGCTGAATGAATAATGACATCTGGCCTAACAAAGATAATGTCCCACAGCTAAATAAAGATCAAAAAAGAAAAGGGGTGAACATGGTGTTTTTGACATTTTATAAGGACCTCAAGTCCATGACTGTGATGATGCAGGAACACCACCCGTTGCTGAGCTATGAAAAAAAAATTTTGACAACCACATCATAATGGGAGTGTTTCCATGGTCGATATCACTAAGGCGTGAGATGTCACACTGGGCTGCAGCAAGACCTATGTTCCCATAGAAATACTGTCACACATTTGTGGAGGCAGGGATTGCTATGCGCATTCTGAGCCCAGGTGGCCTGGATGGGATCCAGCAAAGCTATGGAGCCCTTGTACTTTTGAATGACTGGAAGAACAGGCCAGTGCACTTGGTCAGGAGACCAGAAGTGTCTACTGATCCCTCAAGAGCCCTGATCTCTGAGGATATAAATCCCCTCATTTCACTCCTCATGTTACTGACATCCAATTCTGTGAGGCAGCAAATGGTGTATGCCAGCTGCTAATGCCTCTGCTGATGTCATCATCGATGTTTCTGAAGCCCGATCTGACCCTGCAGTTAATACAACTTCAAAATGAGCCATAGGTTTTATCCGGCAGTACAGTTTAAGAATTAGATTTCACATAAGCCTGATACCATAAAACAAGCAAGGACTAAACTCTGCCATGAGTAATGACTTCACTTCTTAATCACTACATGTGGTGAAGTACCATCCTGCTGCCTGCATCAGAGGCCAGCTGCTCCCATAGTGGCTGCCAAAATGGCTCCATTATGTCTTGTCTCTACCCTGGTTACAAACATGTTCAGCTGTTTCTGTGAAAGTATTTTAGTTTCCGGGTACAGTAGGTAGGACTGTGGTATCATAGATCCTGGGCTTTAACTTGAATGCGGGTTTGATCTCCACTTACTCCATGTGAGGTTTGTATCTTCTCTCTGTGTTCAGGCAGGGTTCCTCCAGGTGCACTGGTTTCCTCCCAGAGTCCTAAAACACATGTTTCACGTTAACTGGTGACCACAGAGTGCCCAGTAGTGTGGGGATGTGTGTCAGTTTTCCTACAAAGGGCTGTGCGCCATCTAGTAGGTACCCTGCCGCACAACCTGCGTTTCTGGAACGGCCTTCAGACAACCCTGAGCTGGACAAGCAGTTACTAATTATAACTACTGCAAAGTACTGTGGCTCTGTTATGTAAGCTGTTTTGTTAAATTCAACATACAGAAACAGAAACATGTCAAAAGTAAGATATGAGTGAGAATACAGGAATAGAGTAAAATTAATTTAGAAGAAGTGGTAAAAAATATGCAGATAAATGCTGGGGACAAGCCTCTGATCTCCGCAGTGTAAATAATGTCAATGCACCTGACAGAGCGGGTGAGGGCCGCCATGACAGCAATTTCTCAGCAATTTGTCTTCTCTAGAAATCACCTCATTGCTCATAGATGTGGTGACTGGTTATAAACTGATTTCAGTGCTCGTTTCATTTACTCTATCAATACAATAACCCGTTTGATTTTTCATTCTATTACTCAATTCCACAAAGCCACTGTACTTTGGTTATTTGGTGACAGGAAGGGTCCTTTAGCTTCAACGTTAGCGCCGGCAATTTCATTAGCCATAGTTGTTCTCAGGGAAAGCTGGGATATACACATATAGTGTACAGTACTGTGCAAAAGTCTGAGGCACCTGTGGGAAAAATGCTATAAAGCGAGGATGGTTCCAGAAATATTGCCATGAATACTTATTAATCAATAAACCTTGTAAAAAGTGCAGTAGACAAAAAAAACCCCAGTCAAATAAATATTTGGTGGGACCACCCTTTGCCTTTAAAACAGCATCAATTCTCTCATGCAAACTTGCATGCAGTTTAAGGTAGAGGTTGGTAGGTTCTTCCAAACATTTTGAGGAACTGGCCACAGTTCTTCTGCAGACTTTGACTGTCTCTGCATGTCCTCCCAGACTGACTTGATCATGTTGAGATCAGGGCTCTGTGGGGACCATACCGTCTGTTGCAGGATTCCTTCTTTTTGCTCAAGATAGTTCTGTATGACCGAGATTGGGTGTTATAGCTCATTCTTAGGCTGCACAACAAATTTGGTTCCAATCAGAAACCTCCCTGATGGTACATAAGAATTTACCTTTGCTTCTCAACAGACACTGAAGTCGCATGCCTAAGACTTTAGCTCAGCACCGGATGTCTGTCTACTCAGAAATGTACATACGCATAGAGTACGTCATCATGCATGACGGATGCTAAAGTATGAATAACAAGCATCTCTTCCTCACTCTCATATTAAGAGTGCTAACAGTTCATTCTCACAGATGGTGGTATTTTGGTTATAGTGAAAAGAACACTGAAGTGTGACATAATTTGAAGAGTACGAGAAGCTCTAATTTTAGTTTGGTGAACTATGATTAGAAGCTGGGTGGTAGTTTAAGAAGGATGTTATTACAGACTGACTGGTGGAATAGCTGATTGAGGCAGTTGTGCAAACCTGTCATTCACAACTATTACCATATAGATGTCAGTGAGGGCTGTTTGAAACATACGGAGTGTCTACACGGATCATAACAACTACAGGATTACTGTGTTAACGCGCTTATTTTATATCCACTCATGTAGTTACACGCTGTGCTATCATTCGTACATTTCTTGGTCAGAAAGCCCACCACTGAAACCCAAATCTTCCATGTCAGATGAAGTAATGGCTATATTTCTGGGTTTAACACAAAGCATGCAGAATTAATTAGAAGAAGCTGTTGTTTCTAAGCATAACATCAGAGAAACATAACTGAATCTTTCAGGAAAAAAACAGAATAATAAGAAGAGATTAACATTCATGAAGAGGTTCAGTGTGAAACAAGCAAACCACAGCAATCCCTCAGTATTCAAAGTCTGCGTGTAACCTTTTGCTATAACGGCTCTTGAAAATGAATTCCTAAATATCGGTGTCGGATCATAAACTTTTGCTACAACAAATTTTTATCAGATTTTTATCAATAGTAAGGAAACAAAATGTGGACAAAAATCCAAATACATTTAAAAAATCTACAAATAAACATCATACAATTTACTGCAATAAAAAATAATATTGTATGCATTGTAATAAACTGTACTGTTACAGATTTATCTGTGGTGAAAGTCTGAAATGTGCAGCACTGGTGTCTTGTCAGCTGTTTCCAGCCAGTTTTTCTTTGTGTGAATGCATCTGCACAGCATCACTACATTTACAGCAGTTGAAACTGGATAATTCAGCTGGATGCCCATCAGTCCTCAGAGTAAAAGGAGGAAGAATTTTTGCAAAACTGAATATTCTTCCCCTGCTGGGTGAGAAAATGAAGAAGTTTTAGGAAACAAGTTTTAAAGAAGAGCTAAAAAGAAGTTAAAAGAAGCTTTACAGCATGCAAATGCAATGATCTTACTAATTATAGAACATGACAGTGACATGAACAGAAGCCTTGCTTTCAGCAACACAACTGAGGATGCTGTCACAGGTTTTAAGGAGATTTACCAAATTACGTAAAGGCAAACAAAATTCCCTTTAGAGCGTTTTCTGCCCCATATCCACCCCTCCTCCATGCTTCAAACTGTTTTACTGTTTCAGATTTTTTTTCTCATGGTTAAGCGTCAGATAATTCATTATAGCAAAAGTTTTGATTCTGACACTGATTTATATATAGGTACTAATTTCCAACAGCTAATATACCAAAAACTTGCTTATGTGGTGTTTGGACACTGAGGGATTGCTGTACAGGTGTTTTCATAGGCGCTGCGAGCATTTTTTATTTTTATTTTAAAATAATAGGAAACAGGCACTCAATACCCAACCCATTTTCAGGGACGAATCAGATTCGGATACCGAGGGATTACTGTACTTGAGACCTTTAATATATGATGCAGTTCAAAAATAAAAAGTCTTCATTCTTGGCAGGCAGCACAGTTCGACAGTTGCTGAATGTAACCACCTGGCTACAGTACTTCATATCCATGCACCACGATAAACTGAGGCAAACACCAAGTCAGGTCAACAGTTTGAAATAAATACTTAAGGTTGAGTTTGTCCAAAATGTCACTTTTTTTTCGCTGTGAAGGATATAACAGCCATAAAAAACAACAGCGGGGAAATTACTGTACCTGAACTGACTACAGGGACCACCTTAGAGGTGAACAAAAGTAGCCCAGTATTGACAAACACTCTGCTCATAGTTGGCAAAATGTCACGGCTCGTTCAGTGACAGGCTGCAGCTCAGGCTGCCACAGGGCAGGAGGAAGACATTAGGAGAACAGGAGGGCTGGAGGAGAACAACTGCACAATTCTAGCAACGGAGGGACAGCAGCTTCCGGCGTCAGCGGAAGTGCCCAGGCTCATCCGAACTGACGTCACATATGACGCTGTATGAGTGCGCGCGCGAGAGAGAGAGAGAGAGAGAGAGAGAGAGCGAGCGCCGCGAGTTCCGGACCGCCTGCCGGGGCGGCGCTACAGCAGCCAGAGCCGCCAGGGTGTGAGCGGAGCCGGGGTCTGTTTCGTTCGGTGTTTTAGCGAGCGATGGTAGTAGAATTTCCTACGGCGTTCGCGCAGATTCTCTTTACGACTTGGGCGGATGGAGCGTTTATGGATGTAGGTGGCTGGAGCGAAAGAGCCGGCTGAGCGCAGTGGCGGCGGCGGCGGCGGAGGAGGAGGAGGACCTCGAGCGGCTGTTCTGCTTGTTGTGCCAGCGGCCATGTTAACGAAGAAACCGTGCGCTGCCGCGTACCACACCGGTGAGGAGCCGTGAGCCTCTCTGAAACCGCGTCTCTGTTTCTGAAGCCCCCAGCGCGGCGTCGGACGCTCTCTGTGCTGTTCGCACGGAAGTGCCCGGGTACCGGTGGTCGCTTCTGCTTTTCCGGCTCGAGGTGGCTGGGCGTTTTTCCTCCGGAGACAGCGGGGTCTGCGCGGCAGCTCCAGCGGGCTTTTCGCCGCAGAAATGTTGGCTGCAGCTGTATTGTCGGCCCCGGAAAGAGCCGAGCGGACGCGTCAGGACTTCGCTTTCCGCCTATGTTTTAGGGACGTCTTGTGTGGTCCGTCGACACGGACAGCCGAGCTAAAGGCCGCCCTTGCTTTCATTTTGTCCGCTGCAGTTTAACTAAAGGAATGAAAATGTCGCGGTACTTCGGTCTGCGGGCATTTGTGCCAAATGACAGCTGTCATTTCGATGACAGGTTCATGCCGTGTGTGTCACTTGGCTTCTGTTGCTCGGACGCGACACTGGACGTTCACAGCATTGTGTGTGACTCGCTTTTGTTTGTGTTTCTTGTTGTTCCTGTGCTGCAGGCAAAGGCGGCGAGGCCGTGTGTCAGGGACAGTGTTCCCCCGGAGTCGGCGCTGGGGGTCTGCGAGCTGGAGAGGAGAGCGACCCTCCGTCGCCCGTCGCTTTACCGCCGCTGAGGAACAACAGCTCGATCCAGGTAAGGACGCCGGTGTGGAGCGACACCGCGCGGGGTTAAACGGGGACAAGACCGCTGACCTCGGCGTGCGGGGCGAAGCGGCGACAGCGCAGCGCCACAGGGTGTGTTTCTATTTAATTTGTTTTTTTTTTTTTTTGGTTTCAATACATGGTGCAGAGCGTGTCCCCGACGAGCTCGTTTCTCTGTGACACAGTGACGCGCGTGGCTGCGCGGAGACGGTGACGCACAGTGTGGGGCCTGAGGCGCGCGCCCGTGAGCGATCGTCTGTCCTCCGCTCGGCCCTTTGTGTTGTGCGGCTCGGGGTCCGGCCTTGCGTGGGGTGTGCAGGTCGACAGTCGCGTCTTCATTACACGCAGCAGGGTGGATGACAGACGTGTCCCCGGAGCCCAGGACGACAATGGCTCGTTGTACAAATACTGGGACAGGGTTGGTGCCACCGTGGTATTCTCTGAATTTCTCCTCTGTGGGGTAGTAATCCAGAATGTGTGTAGGGTATACACACACAAACACCCCCTGTCTGGGAGCACCTGAGGGGTGCTGGGTGCCAGTCGGAACCTGGTAGGCGTTTTGCTCCATTTGGACCAGTTTTGGCCCAGCCGACATTAAAAGGGCCCAAATACAAAGTACGTTGAGCATTTGTGCAGAAGGTTCTCCACGTGCACCTGATGTTACGCACAGTAATAGTGTAGCTGGTCCACTACCTTCTGGTTCTGTGACATTCCAGTTCTTCTTAGCATGTATCTAAGCTGAGGTGGATGCGTTAGCTTTGTGTGCTTTTTGACTTGTAGACTTAAGACTGAATTGTGTGCTTCAGCTTAAAACATACTGGGCAGTGCAGAAAGGGCACGTGAGAAGAGCGGCGATCAGGTCTGGAAAGAAGAGATGACTGAGAAGACGGTATCAAAAAAAGGTCCGTTTTGTGGTTAAATGTAGCTGATTTGTCACTGTCTGAGTCTCCTGTCCTGGAATGTTGAAACCATCACCCCCCCCTGGGTGCCAAGACTCTAAAGAAATTGTTTGTGAGGAGTTTAAAAAGAAAAACTACAAGCAGAATGTTACGGTGATCGAAGCAGGTGAAAGCAAATGTCCAGGCTCTGTACTCGGCCCGTTTGTATCTGGTGCACAGGATCGGTGGGGGTGGTGGGGGGCTGTATTACACTGGGTGTGTTGCTTTGTTGGGTAATATAAAGGGAAGTTTGGTTTTTTACATACTCTGTTGCTATTTTGATAACTGACCTCTGTCACTGGGGTTATGAATGGAACAACTCAACTGACCAGACAAATTTGTGCAAATTTGAAGTTGTTTTTCCGTATTCACAGAACACACAGCGAACACATACAAGGTCCACAAGCCCCCTGTAAACTCTCCGCAGCAGTTAGATATCTATTACACACGCGCAGCAGCAGTGCATTATGGGACCCGTCATACGTTGCCGTTGTGTGTGTAAATAATTGTGTTTAACCATTGTGGGATGTTACGGGGGGTTGCTGGCCCCTTCGTTGCTTGCTATGTTCAGCGACTTCAGATTCAAGCAAGTGAGAACACTCTGCCGGCACCATGGTGTGTCTGGAAGTCTGCAGTACAGTAACCGGTGAAATGTCACCAATGTGTAGTGGCTGGCGACTGGCCCGGCAGAGAGATGGTGAAGTGGGTCCTTGCGTGCCTGCGGATAGGGGGGAGTCTCCTGAAGTCATCTTATTTAAAAGTCTAGTTTAGGAACTTGCTGTCTGATGTGGGATTGTCATAATTGTCAAAAGACACCCTGGTGCAGCTTTTGCCCATTTTCCAGTCTCAATAAATCACAACATTTGATTTCGCAGCCAGGAAAAGGGTCCAGTTTAACGTCTTTCATCATTCACAGGATTCATTGCCGTTTTTTATGTTTAGTAATGTTCGCAAATGTTTTTTCCCCTTTTCATTCAGAAAGCTATGTTTATACACTTATGCCGTGTGTAACTCTGGGGACTGCACCAGGACTCTTACTGTCTCCTTTCATCAGACGCCTGGTGAGCCACGTGGTGGATTAGAGAGTAATGTGGTCTAACATCTGTACTGAAACCTGGATTTTGTTCTACTTTTCATTTAATGATTATCAGTGCTTCCTGTTGGCATGCAGTAGACGTAGGAGGACATGGGGCGGGGGTGTTATAATGAACAGGGAATAAAAATATCTTTGAGACATTCCAGGGAAAGTAACTTTAGATTTAGGATTATCAGCGAAGCAATAAATGTGTCCAGAACTAGAATATCCAGGTCGTTTACTACTTATTTCAGGAAACAAATCTCTGGGAAAAGTTATTTTTTAAGCTAAATGGAGAAGTAATCTCAAGTGTCAATGAATCAAAGAGAAGGATGGAGAAAGTGTGTGATTTATTGAACAGAATGGCTCTGATGGAGGCAGCCCAGGATAACCCCCGCATTCCCTGAATGACTGCGGACTTCTTAGGACTAGTTAACTAACACCTTAATTATGGGATGTAGTGCCACACGTCATCGTGACTGAGAGGCAAAGGGATCTGCATCAAGATAAGAGGCCTGTAAATTTGCTTACTGGTCCAGACAAACAAGGGAATTGCCCAGAATGGTTAGTTGAGATTTATGCCAGGCTGTCCTTTACAATGGAAATATAATGATTTTTTACCTTTTTTGGCTTTTACTAAAATTTTAAACCTGAATTATCCAAATGAATATCATGCCTGTTTTTGTTCAGCCAGCAGAACTAGAAAGCTTATATAATTGTTGTTGCTTTCTTTTCAGCTCGGAGCCTCCAAGCACACAATGAATGACCACCTGCATGTTGGGAACACGCAGCAGATCCATGTTCAGCAGCTTTTTGAGGAGAACACCAACAAACGTGCAGTGCTGACAGCACAGCCCAACGGTCTAGCCCCCTTGAGCCGACCTGGCCTTGCAACACCAGACAGACAGCAGGAGACTGCTCTTTCTCGACAGGGCAGCTCTTCCTCCCTCAAGTCATCTGACTGCAAGTCGAAGCCTGTCCCCATGAGCCCTGATCAGGTCACGAAGCAGTACGTGTCCAAGCTGACATCATTCGAACACCAAGAGATCTTCAGTTACCCAGAGATTTTTTTTGTGGGTCCGAATGCCAAGAAACGACCAGGTATTATTGGGGGCTCCAACAACTGCGGCTACGACGATGACCAGGGTTCCTACATCCATGTGCCTCACGACCATGTTGCTTATCGCTATGAGGTGCTGAAGGTCATTGGGAAGGGTAGCTTTGGCCAGGTTGTGAAGGCTTATGACCATAAGACACACCAACATGTGGCACTTAAGATGGTGAGGAACGAGAAGCGCTTTCACCGGCAGGCAGCAGAAGAGATACGGATTCTGGAGCATCTCCGCAAGCAAGACAAGGATGCCACCATGAACATTATCCACATGCTGGAGCACTTCACATTCCGCAGCCACATCTGTATGACCTTTGAGCTGCTTAGCATGAACCTCTATGAGCTCATCAAGAAGAACAAGTTCCAGGGCTTTAGTCTCCCGCTGGTGCGCAAGTTTGCTCACTCCATTCTGCAGTGTCTGGACTTTTTGCACAAGAACCGGATCATCCACTGTGATCTCAAACCCGAGAACATCCTGCTCAAGCAGCAGGGTCGCAGTGGAATTAAAGTGATAGATTTTGGATCCAGCTGCTATGAGCACCAGCGGGTCTACACCTATATCCAGTCCCGTTTCTACCGTGCTCCAGAGGTCATTCTGGGGTCGCGCTATGGAATGCCCATTGACATGTGGAGCTTGGGGTGCATACTGGCAGAACTCCTTACTGGGTATCCTTTGTTGCCCGGAGAAGACGAAGGGGACCAGCTGGCATGCGTCATTGAGCTGCTGGGCATGCCATCCCAGAAGCTTCTGGATACTTCCAAACGAGCCAAAAATTTTGTAAGTTCTAAGGGTTATCCTCGGTACTGTACAGTAACTACCTTACCAGATGGCTCAGTGGTACTGAACGGGGGGCGCTCGCGCCGGGGAAAGGCCCGTGGGCCCCCAGGGAGCAAGGAGTGGGCGACAGCGCTCAAGGGCTGTGATGACCCATTGTTCTTGGATTTTATGAAGCAGTGCCTGGAGTGGGACCCGGCGCTACGCATGACCCCCAGCCAGGCCCTGCGCCACCCCTGGCTCAGGAGACGCTTGCCAAAGCCTCCGACTGGGGAAAAGGCTGGCATGAAGCGGATCCCAGAGAGCTCTGGGACTGCGACTTCGGTGTCTAAATTACCTCCACCCTCCAGCTCAGCCTCCAAACTGAGGACTAATCTCACACAGATGACAGACGCCAATGGTAATATCCAACAGAGGACAGTGTTGCCAAAATTAGTGAGCTGAACTTGCACACGCTTGGTGTTCTAGCTTGTTGTTTTAGAAAGAAAATCTTGATTTAAATGATGTCTGAAGGCAGGTAAGAGGCTGAATTGGGGGTTCCCCCCACCTCTGACCCATTCTAAAGCTTGTGTGTGAATGTTTCTATTCAGTGTTTTTTTATTATTTTTTAAAATTAATAATCTATTTGTTTTTGCACTTTTGATTTGTTTTTTTTTTTAATGTAAGTAAAAGGGAACCATGCTTTTAGGTTCTTATCTCAGGACTGTGTGAAACGTTGCGATCGGTCAGCACTCACACGCTCTGATTTAATATTTTACGAAGGCTGAGTCGCTCCGCCTGCTTTGGATGGCCGAACCCCGATGTGACCGGGCACGGCGAGGTCGTGTCCGAGGGACCCGAGCGCGACGCTGACGTGGCATGCAGTAGGAGCAGGATTTAAACAAGGTTTTTGTACAACGTTTGAAAACAAATTGTAGCAGCTGGTGTTAACATTCGTGCCTCTAATATTAATATTGCAGGAAGACCTCAGACGTGACCCTTGTTAGCCAGTTAACGTGGCAAAGGGGGACTAAAAGAGAATACTGGGAGTGGCATTTGGTAGTGCAGAAGGAGGAGAATCGTGCGAAAACTACGTTCGTACACGTAACCTGGTATGTGCCTAGAACTCTCGAGTGAGACAGCAGTGCACGTCCGTGCAAAGTGCCGCCGAAGTCAGTGTAAATGAAGGAAGAAAATTTTGTATTAATGAACTTCTGGCTCAGGTCTCCTCCCCAGTGCCTGTTTAATATCTGGGCTGCTCCAAACCATTAAATTTTACTCTAGAAAAGTCTCTGGTGCTTTTTTTTTTTTTTTTTACAGAGGTAACATTTTTATTTTTAATCAGTTTTTAAATACAAATCCCAGCAGTGGCTTTTAGACCTACTCTGGTAACAGCTTACAAGTGGATGAAGGTCCTCCGGAATTGTGTGTTTTATTGTGCTCTACTGATGTGAGGACTTTGTGCCATTTGCCTGGTGAGCTGTGGTGCAGATGTACACTTTCGTTTCAGAGGTTACATGTGTGGACTGTGGGAACTGGAGCGAGTCTGGGTTCTCCGCAGGGGGTCCACGTACAGCGCTGCCGAGATTAGGTGGTTTCTCCATAGTTGTGGATGGGCATGATGGTAACATCAGTCGCCTGAGGTTTGGCTGTACCACCTTCAGTGTTGCTCAACTGTTCCGCAGGGCCGTACCTAGGGAGACCACCCCCCCCCCGGGCAATTTAGCACTTGGCAACAGTTAGATCACTTAAAAGCATGTTCCCTTGCAAGGCTGTTATTTTTGCTGTTTTTCTTTCTCTTTAAGAGTCTGTACTGGCACTTGAAAATCTGTCATTTGCCCAAAACTATTAACAGTGAATGACATTTCAACATGGAGAATTTGTATGACTGAGTTTTGTTTTAAAGGTTTAGAAATAATCAATTTTTAGCATTTTAACATTTTAAAATGAAATGTTGTGAAGACTTGTTTTTAAAGCTTTCTACAAATTTTTTTGAAAAGTTCTGAGTTTAAAAAAAAAAAAAAACAAACAAACAAAAAAAACCAGAAGGTTGTTCCTAAATGTGTTCTATTAGCATGGTAACCATGGAGTATGGAATGTCCTCAATATTTATGGTTTGGGAATAGTATGTGCTACTACTGCTGTATCAAGGCCTCCTTATATTAAAAAATGAAAAGAAGGAAAAAGTCCGTAAGCCATGCTCAGCTTTCACGTAGAGCCTCCTTGAAGTCGGGTTCGGGCGCCGGCACCTGCCGTTGATGCTGAAGGAAGAAGAAGGGTTGTGATTTTGTTGCTCTGTGTGTTTAGAATAATAGCAAAGGATTGTCTTTGGGTTCAAACAACGTGCCTTTGGTTAATGGTGTTTTGCTTTTATTTCACGCTGTAATTCACCTCAACAATATAAGTGATGTTCTTTTTTTGTACAGCACTGATGTATTTGCTCTTTTTTCCTCCTAAAAGACACCTCTGAATGACTATTTACAGGAAAGATTCTGCCAATTTGGGATACCAGTCTCGCTCCCTGGGTTGGAGATTTAAGTGCTTTGTCACTGTAAAAACGTTAAACAAAAAAAAAAAAATTTAGCAAAACAGCTTTTCTTTTTTTCTTCGCAGGGTGAAAAGTGACTTATTGTAGTATCTTTTGTCTTGACATCAAATGGTAACTATAGAAGGAAAATGTGTGTCGAAGTTATACCTCAGTGTTATGCTCTTCTGACTAAACCAGGGCATTTGGTGTGTACCGAAGTGCTTTCCTCAACATCTTCTGTCTCCGCAGCGGTTTAGCTCTGGATTTGGTCCAGCAGAACCAGTCGGCCACTGGCTGTCTGTCTGTCTTGAGTTGAGATGTTTCCAGGAGAGGACATGGACACGTTAATGATGTAGCAAAACTCCTCGCTTCTCTCGTGATGTTCGGGACGTCGTAGGCTTTGGAGAAACGCGGAGGGCGGCTGAGGGTCGCGGGGGGTGTCTGCCGGAGCTCGCCCGTCGTGCCGTGTCCTGCTTTTCGCTCGTTTTATCTGGGCGACAAACTGAAGGTGCCGTTATACCACAATGATTTGAATTTGTACATATGTGAGATTTGCTCTGCTCATTGTGGATGTGTATTTCCCCCCCTTTTCTCTGGTGAAAACACTACAACTACTGTGGTGGATTTTAATCTTGGCGGCCAGTTTTTGACTATATGTATTGTACTGATAAATGAAGTACAAATTTAAAAAAAAAAAAAAATTTTTTTCCTAGTGATTTTGTTAAGTTTGTTGTGGCTGGAAAAAAATATTAAAGGACTTTACGTACATCTTTACAGAGGCGTTGTGTGGAGTTCCTTTTTCCCCACCCTAAAAATACCAGGACGTCACTTAATTTCCTGTCTTTATGCCGGTTGTCTTGTTCAGCAACACACCTTGTTTACCAAAAGACACTTCTGGGTTTCAGGCAGCAACGGTGAAGTGAATACGCGCATCTCTATGTTGTGCTTTTTGAGGTAATGTGACTAAATATTACTTGGCAAAGGGAGACAGTATGTTTAATGTGGTCTGTAGCTGTGTCACCACATATAATAAGACCTCCTGGGCCACCAACTTTTAACTGCACACTTCATTTAAGGATGTTTACATGGCTTCTGTGAAATACTTTATTTTCTTTCATCCTTTTTCACAAGGTTGTGCTCTGACTCCAGGTACGAGAGCAGCACAGGCCCTCGCCGTGGCAGGATCTACGGCCGACCCTGTGTCAGGCCTGGCGGTGCCGTCTAGCCACGGTTGAGAATGGAGCCTCGTGCTTGCCAAGGCCTGGTGACCTGGGGGCACGAGATGCGGGTGTGAAACTGGTTCTCCTGTTGCCATTCAGAGACTGAGCAGACCTCTCGTGGTGACAGGAACTGTTGTTGGGTCCTCCAGTTTGTTGTCTCGGTAGGAAATGCACGTGTTGCGTGTCAATTGAGGAGAAACGCCTCTGAACCGGACAGTCAGGTTTTGCCTGATGACTGAGTTTTGCAGGTTGCTCAGTGGAATATAACCCTGAAGGATTTGTTGCCCCTGGCCGGGCATGAACGCACCACTGCTCTAAGGTGCTGCGCTCCTGGACGCCAAGGCTGAGGTTCTCCGGGGGGAATGTGCTCAGGCATCTGTGAAGCAGCGGAATGTCTGATGAAAAGAGAATTTCTCTCACTCAGGAGAATCCATTGTTCAAAGGCAACGACGCTTTTCAACCCGTCTGATAAAATTGAACGTTCAGTAGAAAGTTCCTCCTCTGTGACAAACCGAAAGGGCCTAAATGGATGTACTTTATACATTTCTGAAACGATGCTTCTCCACCCACTCGAATATTTTGTGCTGTTCGGGGTTTAAGCGTCAAAACAATTATGTTCAACCCATTTTTGTTTCTTAAAATAACTGTTGCCATAGATACCAGTACTACTGTACAGGGGCGTCACCAAGGTGTTTGGCACCTGGGGCAGACCCTGTTTTAACAAGCCCACTGGCTCTCCCATAATGCACTGCTGCTGCGTTTAAATAGTTGTCGGCCTTTGCGGCGTTCACGGGGGGTTGTTCGGTGAGTTCGCAAGCTGCGGTCGGCGTCTCGCTGCGTTTTGAGCAAATCGACGGAACTCGGAACTTCTCGCGGTCCGGTCTCTCGAGGTTCCTTACAGACCTGAAGATTTCGCCAGGTCATCACAGCGCTAAAGAAAGCAAAATCGCCTTCCTGCCGGAGACTACACTGTGACCTTGGCTGCTTCCTCATCTTTCAGGTACAGTGTATACAGCTAATGCAGACACTTAAGGCCGTTGGATAGATGTAGATATTTGTTGCCTTTTTTTGGCTGTCAGTCATGTCACACGAAGGTTTGTAACTGATTTATGTGTCTAGTTATTATGAAGGAGGAAAGAAGTTGCAACACGAGATGCATCTCGTCTCCTCAGCCGTCCTGAAGTCGCTCAGCATAGCAACTTCCAGCAGCTCCACAGGTGACATTAAGCGTGTCGACTGTCACCGTCCCACCCATAGGTGCAGATGTGGGAAGTGAAAATGCCGCGTGAGAAGCAGCGCCACACGGTCACAGCCAGAGAGGCGGAATAAAAATGATTGTTCTTTCAGCGCAAGAACCCACAGTCCTGTAAAAGGCCCGGTTACCCAAAAGCTTCTCTTCTCACCCACCTGGATGATGGTCAGCTCAGTAGTAACACAGCGTCTCCTCTGTGGCCGTGTGCAAATTTCAGTCATTTTCGATCCGTTTTCGCTTCTTACTGTTAGGGGGCCACCAAGCAAGATGGGTCACTGCATGAATATTGCAGTGCCAAGAGGTCCAGGACTACAGACAAGGGTAAAAAGTGGTGAGTGATGTTACAAGCAGGAGCACAGGTAGATGAAGGATCTCCGGCTGGGCCCGGGGCCTCTGTTGCAGACAGGAGGTCTTGCGGGTTGCTGGAAAGAGCAGAGGAGGGTTAGCAGAAGACAACCTGCTCTGGCATTTTGCACTGAAACGAGTGAAAAGAAAATGGACGCCTGCGGATGACAGCAAAGCTCACTGAAGGCATATTGACAGCAGGAAGCCGCGGAGAAGCCGTCTTCAGTGAGGAGCTGAAGTGAGCGAAATGCGGTGAATCACTTCGAGCATCACTGCGGTCACACGGATGCTCAGATCAGCTGTACGTATTTAAGACCAAAACAATGAGCTCTGTTTGCGGTGCTGACAAGTTCTGCTTTAAGCAGAAGCTAATAAGGCTGTTTAAGAACATCTCCAGGCTGTCCTTTCCTTCTTGAAGTCGTAAGTTGAATTGGTTGCGAGTTGGATTGCGCTCGTGAAGGTGATTGTTTCTAAGGGTGTGGTAAACCATATGGTACCTTCTCAGGTGCAGTTGGCTGCCGTCTCACAAGCCCCCAGCATCACAGACCTGGGCTGATCTTTCCTCTTCAACCCAGTTCTTTAAGTTTGTTGATCTCGGAGCTTCACTGCTCCCTTTCAGATACCAGCAGAGAATCCCTGGATGCTCTTTTAGGACAGCTGATGCAGTCCAGACGTTTGGTTCCGTTCCAGAGAGAACCATCTGAACGGTGCTGTGTCGGGGGAGGTCTTGTTACTGAATGCTATCTGCTGGCCTTTGTGCAGCTTGCAAACGTCAACGGCTGGTCGTGCCAGTCTGTGCCAGTCGTGGCCGGTCTGTATCTCTGTAACTCTTGGAGGAAACAAAGTTTTCAGCGCCTTAAGAATTGGCTGCTTCGGACCTGTTTCCCCACTCGTGTGACTAACTTTCCTTCGTTGCTGAAGGAATTTAAACAAGTGTTGTTAAGGGGGCCATGTTTGTATATTTCTCAAAGCATGTAAGAAATGCGACCGGATGTGGGAATTTGGGCAAGAGATGTACACCATTCTGCTCGCCGCCTCTCTTCCTTTGCACCTGTATCTACAGGCCAGTTACCTTGAGGTGTGTCGGCACTGCTGTGAAGATCCCATCAGTATCTTCGCAAAGTTATCTATACCGAGGTAGCACTGATATATTTATCTAAGCGCGCGAATGAAGGACGTTTCTTTTCTCAGGTCCTTCAGAAACCTTTCGTTTGCCTGCAGGCAATGGAATCTGATGTGAAACAGAATGAAGTCGTCTGTTGGGGGGATATTTGTTGACCAGGGAGCTGGTCACACGTCACCACAAGCCTGCCGTCGAGGTGAAGAGCTGGCGGATGGACAGTTGTGCAGCAGACAGCTGTGAAAGCTCTTACCTGGAGAGGACTCAGCAATTCTCCTGCCAAAATAAGTATGGCAAGATGTTCTTCCCAGCTTAAATATAGAAACCAGCTCAAGGCTTTTAAAGTTGCTAACAGCCTGTTTCAAGAGAACCGCGTGTTGTATGTTCACCCCTTTTTCTTTTGTTCTTCTCACAGTCTCCTCCACAGAGGTTCTGCTGCAGATGTCAGTCCTCATCAGTAGGTCTAGATCCCGGGCCTCACGTGTTGTGTAGGTGGATAAGGCCTGGCTGAAATGGTGGTCTAGGGTGCCTGTGTGTATGCCATGCGGGGCTCATAATAGCCACAGGTAAATGTGCGGCGAATGGTCAACGGCAGATCGGAGAATTTTAACAGAGTAAAACCCGGCGGAGGGTCGTGTGTCTTGGTGAGTTTGCTGGGAATCTGGAGGCTGCCGACCGGCTGTGCCGCCTGCCTTATTAGGCTGTGCGAGGCAGGTAGGCAGCGGCGGCACGGGAGCCCCCCAGTAGCCTGGAGAAAACGCAGCTATTTTTGACTCGAAGAGCAAAGGAGAAGCTGCTGTCGTCTCAAGAAGGGCGGGGGTGGTATCGGGCGCTCAGCTACAGCGCCAGGCTCTTCTGCTGCCTCTCGCTCCCTCGAGCGGGCGGCGACTTCGACTCACGTTCCCAGAGGGGGGGCACTTGTTTTCGCTCAGATGCGCTTTCTGGGGGTGTTTGTACTAAGACTTTCATGTTGAGATCTTTGGTGTGTTCCACAGGACAGCTTTGACTCGAGCGAGTGAGTCAGTCACCCCCCGGATGCCTGGTCTGTCTGGGTGACAGGTCCACTCGGCTGTGTTTGCACGTTCTCCCCACGACGGGAAGCTGCCTTGTTCTGCTGTGCTGCTATAACTAATGTTAACTGTTGAAATAACTAGCTCAGTTTTATGGGATTTGGTGATATTTTGCGATGAAACGAAGTCAAACAGCCCTTTGTAACAATCTGGTCACGTGGTGTAAATTGCTTTGCATAAAAGCATCATCTAAGTAAGAAATGAATAGGAACAAATTGTGCTGCGGTTTGTGGGAGTGGAGAAGGTGCTCGTTCACAAAGGCCTTCAGGACACACCTCGCTGTCTTCCGGAAAGGCGCCGTCTCCGCGCGCTGGCGGGATGCTGATGAACACGAAGGCGTCGGAATTAATTCACAGGCTTAGTAAGAACGCGCCTGCCTCTTCTGCACTTTGCTGTCTGTTTCGGGGGCTCAGCTTCATCATCCGTTCGCATGTGGCCTCCCCCCGCCACCTGTCCAGCAGCCCCCTGCTCGCCGTGCTGGAAGACTTTGGAATCTGTGCTTCATCCCTCTGGAGATTTCACCCTCGCCGCCAGGCTGCCGCTTGGTGACACCAGTAGCTGTGAGTCGCTGACAGGTCGGTGAGATGTGCTTAGATCCCAGTGCCAGGTTCCTTGGTGACATCTTGAGGTGTCAGGTGCACTGCAGACATAAACACCTCCTCTGAGTGGAAGAAAAAGTTAAAATTAATGAAATAGTTATTGAAACCGAAACTTCTGCTCACAGTGATGCTGATATAATGTTTTCGGCCTCTCGCATGTGCGGTCAGGGCCATTTTCCACCTTGTTGTGTGTTATTGTTTAGGCAGTTCTGTTGAAATCACCCGTCTATGTCTGGTAAACCATGGGGGCGAAACCAGGGATGGGGGCAGAAGGAGGCGTCCTCCCCTGCAGGAAGTCCTGACCCCTCTGAGTGCTGTCACTGGTTCCTTCATAGCTGACCAGCTGTTGTTGACCGAGTTGATGTTTAACTTTTTGGCACCTGGGGGGGGGGGGGGGGGGGGGTCCTTTTTTCACTGGTAAAAAAAA
>UFQX01000517.1:144857-149857 GCA_900497675.1 Arapaima gigas
GGGGGGGGGGGGGGTGAGGTCCTCTTTTCACTGGTAAAACAAATCTATTCTCTCAGAGGTCTGGACAGAGGCCAGCTGGAGACACACAGGTTGCCAGAAATAAACACTCTCTCAGCTCTGTGTACGATTCCTTAACAACATGAAATGTTTACATGAAGATGATTCCAGTCCTCTGCAGAACGAATCTGTGAAGGTTGAACAGGACCTCTAATGACACGAAGTTCTGCACGTCTGTCTGGGAAGGACAAGTTCCGTCGTCGGTGTGAAAGGTTCATGCGGTCGGTGTCTGACTGACAACGGGGTTCCACTCCAGCGATCAGGTCGTGAGTCCTGTTTCACTCAGTGCATAGTGTGTTTCACCAAAAAGGCTTCTAGCTTCCGCCCAGATGGCGTGCAGGTTTATTAGCACATGTTTCTGCGTTTGGGTTTCAGCTCCCTTGGAACATGTTCTCCTGTCTCTGCTTGGGCTCAAGCTGTAGTTGGGGGAAATGAAACCTGTTTCCAGCACCTTACTTATCTTTTCATTTCAGGAACATGTCCAAGGTTGCCTTTGCTTCTTGTCCACCTTACCTGTCAGTGTAGTACGTTATTTACAAGCTTCTTCTCCATTCAACACTGATGAATGCAGAGAAACGCTCACTGAAGATAAAGTTTCGGTTTGATCCAAATTTGCCCTGAAAGTGCGGCAGGGGGTCCGATCTCGATCACCTGCTGGCAAAGTGAGCTCTCGCAAACGGAAGACTTCGTCTCCGCTTACTTCAACCAGAACAAAATAAAATGTCGAACTGGAAAAGTTCAGGAGCAACGCAGTAGTCCTGCTTTTCCATCCCCGCTATGAAGTGTCACACAAGGAAGGCAGTTTGAGTCATTTTGACAATATTCCGAGTTGCCGGAGTTCCCTTCTCTCTCCAGCCCACTTGTGGCTGTAACGGAGCAGCATGTGGCACCACCGTTTATCGAGCTGTGGGGTGAGGGAGTCTGCAGCAGCCGCGTTTGCACAGCCCAGGGGCTCAGTCTCCTTGGTCTAAAAGAAAAACGAAAAACACGTACTTGGCCTGTAGGGGGCGCCTGTGTAGCAGTTAGCTAAGGAACCCCCAGCAGCTCCTCCTCCTCCTCGTTTTGATCACTTTAAAAGCGTTTTATTTTTATATGCGGTACAAGTGACTGGGAAGTGACTGTAAGCTTTTTTGCTGTGTTATGACTGTACTTATGATGTCATTACAGAAAAGACGCAAAGTCACGAGAAGAAGGAACTTCCAGTACTGTGTGGAAAAGATGGATAACAATACAGGTAAAAAGGTGGTGCGTTTAGAGGGTCTGAACATGTGTAGTTTAACAGATGGTGGTTTCAGTCTCCGCAACGGTGGCCGTGTGTTACTGGAGAACTCGTGTGCAGACGTGCAGGGGAGGTCGGCGTCGTCCGGGTCGACTTTCCGCGTCCCTCAAAAACAAGTCGGAAAATGATCCGCAATTTACTCACGAGCTGGGGTTCGAGTTTCACGTCTCTGCCTTGCACAGGAGAGTTTCTGCCCCGTGGGCACGATGACAAGTCACACGACACGAAAAGGCAAACATGCTAACTGTTGTACAACCGGGGCGGCTGTCTTACACCCAGGAGGCCTCAGATTTGAGGTCGTCCAGTTAGAAATGGGTAAATAAACGTCAGCAGCTCAGTTTACACACTTACATGAAAGAAAATACCACGCAGAGGCTTTGAAGAGGGCCTTCAGGAGGGTCCCGGCGGAGAAGGCGTGTGTGACCTGGGACCAGGTGAGAGGCGGCAGCAGGTGGGTGTGACTTTGAAAGACCACAACAGAACAGTGTAAGAAGCTGATGTGTCAGATGAAGCACCGCAAGATGAGAAAGTTTCATTTTCTCTCCGTTTGTGAGCGTTTGATGTGCAGAGGAGTTTAACTGGAGGAAAATGCCATTTTCTTCTCAACGTTAATCAGACGTTCTGCACGTTCATCACATAAACCGGTACGACCTGCGTCAGTCCAAAGTGCGCCTCCTGCTACGTTTGGGAATCCAGCAGCTGTCAAATACCGACTGTGAGATGAGTCTCCCACGCTGGTGAGATCCGGTGCTTTGCCTTATCGCCCCCCACGGCTTTATTTAGCACGTGGAATTGCAGAAATAGGCTTCTGCTGCATCCAGGCGCAAGGTGAGGGTATTAGCTGGATAATAACGGAAAGGAGATGCTGGCAAGCAGCGTTTTGTGGTGTGGTTGCCTGGCAACCACATAACCCAGTATATCACTGTGTTGGGATGGAATCCAAACGTTGTCTTACAAAAACCAGACGACACTTGTGCCGCTGCTGGGAAATGTTGGGCGGCTGCGGACGACGTGTTTGCTGTTGCTTTGTGAATGTCGTGCTTTGTGGGTTTGGACTGAACTGAGTGATGAGCATCTCATGTATAAAGTCTCTAATGGTGAAGCTCCATGATAAGTCGGCGCAGACCCCAATGGAGAGGTTGTGTGTAAAGTGCAGGGAACAGCTGGAGACACGAAAAGCTGCTGCGTATCAATCTGCTGCCCGCAGATCACCCACCTCCCCCAGCCTGCCAAGTCTCGCTGGCAACTGGGCCCCTCCCTCCTTCTCTCCACTCCAACCTTCTCTCCTTTTCTCCCACCTTCTGTTGTTCACCTTCTCTCCTTCTGTCCCACCTTCTCTTCTCCCTCCTTTTCTCCCACCTTCTCTTCTCCCTCCTTTTGTCCCACCTTCTCTCCTCGCTCCTTCTCTCCACTCCAACCTTCTCTCCTTCTCTCTCACCTTCTCTCCTCCCTACTTCTCTCCTTCTGTCCCACCTTCTCTTCTCCCTCCTTTTCTCCCACCTTCTCTCCTCCCTCCTTCTCTCCTTCTGTCCCACCTTCTCTTCTCCCTCCTTTTCTCCCACCTTCTCTCCTCCCTCCTTCTCTCCACTCCAACCTTCTCTCCTTTTCTCCCACCTTCTCTCCTTCTGTCCCACCTTCTCTCCTCTCTTTCTCTCCCTCCTTCTCTCCACTCAAACCTTCTCTCCTTCTCTCCCACCTTCTCTCCTTCTCTCCCACTTTCCTCTCTCCTCTTCTTCTCTCCCACCTTCTCCCCCACTTTCTCTCCTCCCTCCTTCTCTCACCTTCTCCCCTCCCCTCCTCCCTCTCTTTCTCCCTCATTCAGTTCATTGTACTTCATGAGCAGGACGAACGTGGGACTGACAGGCCGGTTATGCAGGCACTTCACTTGCTGATGACCGTAAAGGGGATGTAAAAACAGGCATCACATTCACATCATGATTAAATTCACAATCATCTGTTTTCTCTTCGGTCTCGTCTCTCAAAGTCCCAAACGGGGAAGTTGCAGCAGGCTGTCGTGTCTCAGAGCGCCGCCTGGGCCTAGTGAGACGTAGGTTGAGGGCTGACGCTAAAGCAGGTAAAAATAGCACATTATTATTGTTTTCCAGTCATAACAAGCTGGTCTTCCTGCTTCTCCTGGCTTTTACCTTTGTGTTGCTGCTTTTACTCTGTCAAAGTGAAATTGAGGGGGTGGCCCATGACTCAGTCATGTCAGACCTCGGCTCCCACTTCCCCGCCGTTGGTGGCAGGTTCCAGCCGAGCTGCTGTTTGCTGCTGTGCTCTGCGCTGCCCCCCCCCTTCCACCCAGGTGCTTCTCAGGTTCCTCACCTGTGAGCTCAAGTCAGAAGTCCTGCCACAGCTCCACCCTCCATAGTCCTCACTTTTCTTCTGGATCTTTTGCTTGCTGTCGGACGGTCATTCACTACGTGAAAAGCCCACCTTGGTCAGGAAAACAGGCACAGGAGGAGGGTTATTTACTGTTGCAGTACTTTCACATGACCAGTAGAGAGCAGAGTTTCATCTTCGTCTGTATCTTCACACCTCCAGCTGATCCCTCACACGCACACACACACACACACACACACACACACACACACACACACACACACACACACACAGAGTGTGTGCAAGTAAATCTTTTCAGACAGTGTGGGGCTTCAGTTGCTTGTTGTGTAAAAGTCATTCATCTGTCTATAAACTGGGCGTCATCTGTCAGTGAAGCTGCACTCATCACTGTCACTTCACACGTCACCTGGTCAGTCCTGGTGACCTCACCTGACCTCCCTGCGGTGACACCTTGAGTCTTTTTCTCGATGGTGTGGAGGTTTCCTCGTTTTCTCATTTGGCCACCAAAGACGTCAAGTTTCACGCGTGCTGTCCGTGCGACGTTGGACAACAGCAGAGCGGGAGGAACCGACGCGGCTCAAACTACGGCAGCAACTGTGAGAATATTTTCTCATTTGTCTGTTGGCAGTGCACTCGACGCGTTTCTCCATCAGGGCCTTCGGGAGAGCTTCAGTAGGGGGCGCTCTCTGTCTCGCCCTCCTCTTCTGCAAACGCTCGTTCCAGAGTGCGGCGTGACTCACCTGAAGCATCAGTCTTTCCTATCAGTCACAGAAACCCTCTCTGCTGTTCCTCTCCGCTCTGCCAGAGCCGGCACACGTCAGCGGCAGAAATCCATCCTCACGCGCGACGTCAGAACCCGGCTGCTCTCGGGATGAGCACAGAACCATACGTGATATCGCCAGCAGAAATGAAGAGACACGGCTGTGTGGGGGGGGGGTCACAGTTGCTGCTCTTCCTTCCTCACACTCCCTTCCACGTAGGTCTCACTTTGGATATTTGGTTCATACTCTGCATATGTTTTGTATAAAAATTATTGCTGAATCCTGGGGACACATTTTGTGTCCCTGTGACTGGCAGCAGACAGTCGGTGACGACAGGGTCACATTTGACGGGAAAAGTGGGAAAGATTCAGTTTTCACGGCCTCCTCGGGGTGCCCCGATTAACCCCGACCCCCCCCCCCATCATATACGATGTGAGGAAACCCTTGTGAGCGAAGGCTGAGCGTGCAAAGTGCGCACAGCTGGGTCATGATTCAAAGCCACATCCTGGGAGCTGAGAAGCGCAGGTTGACCCGCAACCCCGCTGTGCTGACAGGAGGAA
>UFQX01000517.1:155545-285159 GCA_900497675.1 Arapaima gigas
GGGGGGGGGGGGGGGGGGGGGGGGGGGGGGGGGGGGGGCTACACGTGTCGTCTGCTGGCTTGCCGTCTCCTGCGGGCCGGGAGCTGCTTCTTGCTGCCGAGGACGGAGGCCTTGTGGAAGACGGTTTTCAGCTCGCGGATGGCCTTGCGCTGCACCAGCGGGTCGCCTGTCTGGGTGGAAACATTAGGAACATTCTGGACGCGTTCGCAGCACAAGCCCGGCGCTAAACACAGAGGCAGGAACCGTGTCGGAATCCCGGTGTGCCGAAATCACACTCTTTTACAGCAGGACTTGGCGGCAGCGGTCCGTATCCACGGCGACTTACCTTGATGTCCCACAGTTCCTTCAGGTGAGTCTTCAGGAGACCTTTGCTCTGGAAGTAGTGTTGTCTTAGCTCAGCCACCCGCTCCCTGGTGCGGTTCAGGCTGTGCCTCAGGTTCTTGTCCTTGACGTCGTGCGTCATGTGCGCTAGGATGTCGAGGTACACGGTCAAAACCTCTCTAAGCAGCACCCTCTGCTCCCTGTCCTGCGAAAGGCAACGCTCAGCGTCAGACCGGGCGTCCACGCCGACCGCTTCATTTAGTGACAAAAGCCTGTCAATGAACATTTACTTCAAAGTTGGACTCCAGGTCCTGGAGGTTCTTCAGAAAGACAGGGTTGCGGAACAAGGCCTTGTCGCTGGTGTTCTGCAAAAAAAAAGACACAGGGCACAGAGTTCATTTAGGAGCTTGGAGGAGGTGAGCGCGGAGACACCGGCGCGGGACGTATCGCATAGCTGGACACTGGGCAACCAGGACTGTAGCGGAAAAGCGCAGAATGACAGGGAACCATTAGCAGACACACGATGATGTCGTGGCCCTGGACAAAACTGACATTTTGTAAGCGTCTCTCGTGACAGCTTCTGCTGCTGGACCTGCAGACGCTGGTCCTCCAGCTTTAAAGCGCTAATTCTGCCTCGGAGCTTCTCGTGTCCCCAGAGTCAGTGGTGTTCGTAGGACTTCTGGGGCCGCCGGCTCCCTCAGGGCCACGTCTTAAGTCACCTCGCAGCTTTGCGTGACCCTCGGCAATAAAGCTGCCCGTACCGATCGGGAACTTAATACCCGCCGCGGTTTCTGGCCTCCTGTGTGTGTGTGTGTGTGTGTGTGTGTGTGTGTGAGAGAGACTAGTAGGTATCTGTCAGAAATGATGCCCATACTTACAAAGTGTTCTTTCAGTTTCTCTAGATCCTCCTTCATGTTGTGCGATATGAAGTCGTCTGAAGTGGCCCACCTGACTGTCACGGTCCACATTCCCCAGAGAAGAAGAAGCTTTTGCGAAGAATTCATTGTTCTCTGAAGAGCTGCTGGTCTGAGGTTCTGCGTATCGTTCAGCGTGGTGCGAATGATGCTCGACTTGGGGCGTGATGGTATTTATGTGGCTTCGCACATTCGCTTATTGTTTTCCATCCGCTGCTCATGTGTTACGCAATCACCGTTCCACCTCATGGCTGCGGATTCCCTGGAAGGTACCTCGCTCTATAGACTCTGGAAGTTCTGCTACTAGGTTCTGTGGCTTTCTAGAAAAATGCTTACGTCGAGCTTATGAGCCGTTAATGAAACTCACACCCTCATGTTCGCTTTAACTATCGTCGAGCAAAACGAAACCGAAAAGCGAGGCGCAGCGAACCGTGTGTCCACAGCTAATAACTTTATCGCCGCTACAAAAGTGCAAAACAACGATTATGGTGAATATGAAATTTTACACTTTTGCCAGTGTGACTTTGGTGCCATTTGAAGACGGGGGGGGGGGGGGGGGGGGGGGGGAAGAAAGGNGGGGGGGGGGGGGGGGGGGGGGGGGGGGGGTCTGGTGAAGAGTGAAACAGAACCGGAGAGAGTTTTGCTGAGATTTATTTTCCTTTAAACTAGGGGAGACGACAGAAGATTGGAATGGGAACCCCGGAGTGGCTGAAATTGTGAAAAAAGTGATTCCTTCTTACGGAACATTCTCTAAACTTCTAGCGAAATGTCAGATATCGATCTGGACCGTCCCTGGTCCTCGGGTGGCTTGGACGCGTTCAAACCCAACTCGTCCTTCGTCCTGCTGACTTTATGCGGCCGGACTGCGTAGCCGCATTACGATTTCAGAGGAACGAGAGGCCGTGGCAAGTTTTTTCTGGAAAGTTCTCCTGGGTGCACTTTCACCCAAGTCCTCCAAGGTCGTTGTCTTCGGCAACAAACACACGTCTTCGCTGTTATGACGACGCCTTCGCGTTCCAGTGCTTATTCCGCTACGTTGGCTGCTCTGGAAACCTAGCTGGTGTGGCGCCGGGCACGTTTGCGTCATCGTGTAGATGTCGGCGACGTGACGGCAACGTGCACCTGCACATCCATCTCTAGTAAATAGCCGATGAGTTTTACCTCTCGCTGTTTCATGTCAACGAAAGGTTTTCCCTTCCAAAATTCTGAACGTCAAGAAACGTTCAGGCCTTTCACTCATGGACGGCGGTGGGGGTAGAAGAAGTTCACATGCGGTGGAAGTTCTTCAACTTCTGAAGTGACTGTCTTCCCCTGCCTTCAGAAGAACGTACATAAGCGTGACGGTTGGGTTTGGTTAGGCATCTTGCTTTACAGAGTCACACATACAAGTTGGAGGCACTCCAGGGTGCACCTGTAGTACAGAAACCCCAACTTGTGCAAGACGTGAGATGAGCTCCCGAACAGAGAAACGCTGACGTGAAACCGGCATGTAACACGATGTACTTCTTGTTAGGTTTGCATCAGGTAATAAGGCGGAAACGAAAACACCAGAAGAGATGCCATCGAGCAGAACACGACTAGCAACTCAGCCATTTAAAAGCAAAACAAAAAAGATCTCACCAGTAGTTTTCCCACAAAACTCCCAAACACGCCGGAGAAATGCTGCTGGAGGCCACACGTCAGCTGAGAAGGTTAGGAACGTTCCTCAGCCGGTCAAACCGTCAATGTTTTCCTGTAGCCTTAGCTCACCACTTTTGTCAGCGTTCCCCCTTCACGTTCATGTTGCAAGCGCGTTTGAAGAAACAGTCACGACACCGCAGGCCATTTTTCACGGACAGTTTAGCCTTTCAAAGCAGTGATGTTGTGAAGGCCTTTATTTCCTGTCCCCTCCACTTGGCTTTGCCACCTCCTTACTGTCAGTTTGAAGCAAAATCCTGCCTTCCTTACCAGGATAATGTGGAGGGGGAAGACTTCCCAGGAGTCCAGGAACAGACGCATTCCTCTGTGATTCACTGTGAGGAGCACGTGGTCAGGGGAGGAGTCTCGGGAACAGGTTTGCCCACCACCAAAGGGATGACCCTGTATTCCACCATCCGGCTACCTGAGTGTCTGCGCGAGCTGCTCCAAACACGTCTTCTGCGTGAGACCTTCAGAACCATCGTGATGCTCACCTGTGCAGATGGCTGTCTTAAAGTCTCTTCTAAAGCCTGCGCTGCTCTCACTTCGTGTGTTTCCACGACTTGCACGATTGCCACATGCATCCATAAACTGTCTGTGTAGAGCTTCTGTTCCTCAGGCTCAAGACTCCCACAGCCTTGCTGAGGGTACATGGTTGATGGATGGATGGATGGATGGATGGATGGATGGATGGAAGAATGGATGGCTGGATGAAGGGATTAATGTGTGGATGGAAGGATGGATGGTTCTGTTCTTTTTGGAGTTTCACGAGGCAGCATTTTACATGTAGGCCAACTATTTCTGGCCATTTGCACTTGGTGCTACGTTTCCTTAGGTGTGGCAGTTTTGTTGTTCTCGCTCAAGCTTGAATGCACGGAACCTCAAGTTGTACACCAGTTTTGACACTTATAATGAATGGAAGCTCCTTCATCGATGCATCTGAAAAGCCAGCAGTCCAAGCAGCACAAACAAACAGAATATGAAAGGTTTCCAGTCAAGGATGGGATTCGACTTGCTGACGGGCTTCATGGTTGACATGACAAGGTGGGAAATGATCTGGCGGAGTTTTGTGTGCAGTTCAGCACGAGTGTCGTAGCGGTTGCTGCATGCAGCGTGTGTCTGTGTATCACAGCGACTGACAGTAATGAGCTCAAGCTGATCAAGATCTTTTCTCCAGGGGAGTAGCTGCTACCTCAGCAAAATACCTTTGCGTTACACCAATAACTTTCTGCCACTTCGTCTATTATTGTGTTTTTTTTTTGTCCACCTGATTTCTTGTAAGACTATCTGTTTCTGTCTGTTTCACTGATTTTCCCTGTGCACGTCTGTGTTTTTCTCGGGACACTCCCACAGTCTGCTTCTATGTCCTCCATCATCTGATTTTCTTTGTCTGGTTTTCAGAGTTGCTGTGTCTGGTTAGTTTCTAATTGTAGCTACATTTTGAAAAATCTGAGCACGAAATGAATGGTTTTCAGTTTCTAAAACAGCACGGCAATTTCTGCCAAATTTTATGTAATGCAGCAACAATTTCCCTTTCTTACCTCTGTGCATTTTTGGAGAGGTTCAACCTACTGCTGCATCTACTGGTGGCGTAAGACTGTTTACTGCCACTATTTCATTATCTGCTGTTGTGCAACATGCTTATTGAGTTGATGCACTAAAAAAAAAAATCTGTGCTGTATAGGTGCGGGGGGGGGGGCATCAGTATTTGCTGCATTCCTGATTTCCCCTGTTACTGCATATTTGTCACACTGAATGTTTTCTTGTTGAAACTTTGTGGTGGCAACTTCACTCTCGTGGTGAGGACCAACAAACGGGGAGGTTCAGGGGGAACAGGGCAGCTGCAGTCCAGTCTGGCTGTGATCAGTCAGCAGAATCTAATTAAACTGGGTTAACTGGTTGATCGAGCAACTGAGGGGGAATTTGCTCTTCCTCGTGGCTGAAAGGGGGGTGGAAAACTTTGCTCCTCGATGAGGTAATAACTGAGAAAGTGTGTTATGGGTTTAGTTAGGGTCCCTGATCTTCCATTCTGTGTAAAGATCTGAGAAGATTCAGTGGGACATATAAGCAGTAATGGGGGGGAGTCAGGAGGGCAGCACCTTCTTCACACCCCTGTGTACTTACTTATTCCTTTTCCTCCCTTTAATTCTTGCCCTTATTTTCCAGCTCCGTGGTGAGGCCCACGGTTCATAGCGTGTCTTCTGCTCTTTTCTTCTTGTGTTCGATGATAGTGTGTCAGTTGTGCTTTCTTTCTGACTGATTTACCATTTCCTTGCTCTTGTCTTCTGTAAGGCCCCTTTCTTTTTGATCAAGCACAATGACAGTGGAATTCTTATTTTCTCTTGGTGTTCTTCTGTTTTCTCTGTTTTCCCTGTGTGTTCAGTTATAAGAAATGAAACTGTAAGTTCGCCCATCTCTGCTTCGTGACAACTGACTGTGTGATTCCACTGTGGCCTAGTGTGTCGCAGGGGCTGCTGTGCCGGCCGGAGGTCTGAAGGTGCCCGAGATAAATAAATAAACAAACAGGGATAAATTTCCTTCCGGTTAATGAAATAATAATAAATAATAATAAATAATGAGCAAGAACCTCAACAAAACTAATATAAATGCAGGTTAATTTGAATAATGTTAATATCAACTTTTAAACCTGCTGCAGGGATCGATCTTGTCGCTGCATTTAGCTCAAGATATTCAGGGTTTACAGACAGTCCAGCAGCTCCAAGAATGATGAAGTGCAGAGATCTGTTCCCAGCTCACCATTTTCCTTACATACAAAACCTCCTCAAGTTGACAATGTTGAAATGGTTGCACTAATGTTCATCTGTACTATTTGCTCTGTTGTAACTGTGATCTTTGCCCTTTGAAATAGCTTTTTAGGCCCAAGGGATTCGCCTGGGTTTCTGTGGGCTCCCCGTTCATCTGGTTCCCTTTAAATCCACAGTTTGGCTGGTGTGAAGCACAGACTTGCTTCGGATGCAACAGTAAGTAAACAAGAGTTAAAAACAAAGTGCAAATGGAACTGTGGCATCAGCGGAGGGGTTTTGATCATGAAGCTCATGAAATTTCAGTTAAATGAATTCAACACAATATTTTCTCCACATTTACTGCTAGTCATCTTCTTAGGAGATGGTACTGGGCTTTCATCGGCTTCTTAAAGGAGACCAGATCCATGTTCTAGAAAAAGATGAGAGCCTCTGCTGGAAACGCTGACACAGGCAACCGACTTTCAACCTGGGATGTTCTGCTTCTACACCGTATGGACGTGTCCTTCAGATCAACGGCCAAAGGTGGACATAAATGTGGTTAAAACAGGTGCATTTGGGCAGGAGGTCCTTCCCTCGCTGTTTCAGTGACAAGAAGCAGCGCGAAGACATGAGCTACAGCTTGGCAACTAAGGCGGAGTTCAGCAGAACGCGGCGGACCAAGAGCCACTTCTTTCTCCTGTGTTGCTCGCAGAAAACCACGATGGATGAGCAGTGAACCCTGCACAGCATTCTGGTCCCTGGCTGTACTGGCCCAACTGTTCAAGTCGGTCATCAGGACCAACGTTTGCATGAAAAGCTGGTTAGTAGCTACAGGTACAAAGCACTTGGACTCCATTTACGCAGCAGTTCATCTGACTTTGCGGCGGAGCGAGACGAGCAGTGCAGGTTAAAGCAGGACGAGGAACTACGATTTCGGATAAGTCGCCAGAGGTGTTTCTCGCCAGGGGGCCACGGGTAGGGGGTGGAAACGCGGAAGCGTGTCCATCTCTGTCGTCATTCTGGGCCTTCCCGGCCACCGCCGCCTCTGACAGAAAGTGGTGTCACGGAGGCTGAGGTGTCACCTTCGTCTCCAACTGCCAACTGTGACGCAGGACAGGCTGGAAACCAAACTGCAACTTGCTAGTTACACAAATTCCTGTACGTTTGGGCTTGTCGGGAAGCTCCGTCGGGCCCAGCGAGACGCTCTTATAGATGATTATTATTCACATATTTAGTCACTCATTTGGATCAGATTTCTTATATATATAAAAGATACATATATTTCTTATATGTGTTCTTATCTCTGTATGTTTATAGAGGGAGAGAGACAGAAAACGGGTGTAGAGTTTGTCTTTAGTGATCGTTCACTTAAGTGCCATAAAACACAAATAATGTATAAAACATTAGAAGCAAAAGTTTTGCATTAACCGTTAAACTTACATAGCAGTTTCTCTCCAAAACATATTATGGTGTCCAGTTATCTGATGTAAAAGGGTGAGTTGTGTGTTTAAGCAGTAAAGTACACAGTGCAGTACAGTATTATGCAGTATTTTATACAATTTTAAGTGCCAGCCGTGTTGAAGAGGCTCTTCCTGGTGCTCGACGGAGGGTTTAAGTAGATAAGTACGATTTAATGGCCAAAATGAGTCCAGAAACGTCCCACCTGGTGTCCCCGAACGGAACTGCGCCGGTCGGGTGAGAAATTCTGCCCACTGGTGAACTGAAGTCACACGTTTAAACGGCTCGACGTATGCCGTGACACTCATTTTCCGAGCGTTTTCAGCATTGCTCCTATACGTCAAGTGCCCCTCGTTCATAGACACCGAGACGGTTCCTTTCCGCTCCGGCCAGCGGCGCAGCCGGTGCTGTGATTGCGGATTCGCTCTCGTGATGTAAGGTTTGCCCTTTAAGTCCCACTCGCCGCCACCGTTACGTCACAGAAGCGACGCTGCGAGTTCCTTACGGTAAAAACATTACGAAAGACGCAAGCTCACGACACTAAGTTTTGCTCTTTGTTTCGCGTCCAAACATCATTATCGATATTTATATTCGGAAAGGCAAAGACAACTTTCTGAATTTCTCTGCAGAATATTTAGGAGGATGCATTTTGCATATTTCTTTAAAGGTCAAAGGTTTATTTTATTCATCTGCACGTAACCTGCAGTCAATGGAGTTGCCCACAGTTAAACCGCGAGCATCACCCTCTCTGTCGACACGTTTCAGTTACTTGATATTTTCAGTTTTAAAGCCCAGTGATTTGGTAACGTAGAGAATTACTCATCTTCATGAAGAAACAGTTTCCAGGGGGGAGGAGGGTTTTCTGTGAAGCCCGTGGGGGTTAGAAGCGTTTGCTCGCTACGCGTTCAGGTTAACAGCCGACCAAGACGCGTGGAGCTTCACCGCAGACGCTCCCTGCAGCCGTGGCCTCCTGTGGATGTCGTCACGTTTCCCACTTATTTTCCTCCCGTCGAATCATCACCGAGTCAGTTAGATTCAACTTGTCAGCGTTATAGGTGTGACACACGAGGCTGCGCAGTGACTGGATGAAGTTGTTGCGATGGGCTGTATTCACTCATTCACACAGCGACTTCACGCCGACGACTTGTGATGAGATCTAATGCTTTGACAACTGGCCTCGAGAAAAAATTGCCCTTCCTGCTATTTATCCACTTATATGCTTATTACTGGTCGTCGACAGCCAGGACGGCACCCGCGTACTGACAGCTTGGTGATGACCTAAAGTGTTTTTACCGTTTACCACACCACACCTTGTTGACCCGGGCAGCAGGTAGTCGTGTGGAGGAGAGACCTGCTAGTCACCTGCTAGGTTCTGGGATCTCTGTCAGTTCACGCTGTGGTATCGTGTGCTGGAGTTAGAACGTTACGCCTCACACGCCTGAGCTGTGAACCCTGAGGAAGCAGGCGGGGCGCAGATGTCCCGCGTGCCCCTTTCGGTGTGTTTTACTGCCACCTCTGGGCTCGGTGTGGAAACGCAGCAGACGCGCATCTTCGCAAGGTGCGTCACTGACACAGGGCAACGGGTGAAGGAGGTATCGTGTTGTCTAGTTTGGGAAAAGACTGGCAAAGGAGGCCAAGAAATGCTGCCTAACAGCTCTTGTGAGGGCAGGAAAGCGAGGGCGCGACGTGGCCGTGACGCTGCACCATCTGTGGGCAGGAGCGAGTTAGGCGACTTGCCCAGAAAACAAGGCGAATAGGTGTCATTCACCTGGTGACCAAGTGGCGTCTGTGTGTTAACGTTCACACGGCCATCTCGAAAAATCTCCCTCGTAGACACGAACCGTGCAGGATACTGCCTTGAAGGAAGGAGACTTTGCTGATTCCTAATTCATCCTAATTCATCCCCTGCAGGAATAAAGGGCTCCGCTGGGTACAATTCCAGGTACGAAAGCTGCTGCGGTCCTTTTTAACACACCGCTGCACCCAGTGGACCAAACCTCTGCTCACTTCTTCTAATAACATATTCCAAATATCAAAACCCATCCAAAGTACTAGTCACAAACAGAGTTTATTTAAAGCACTGCAAAGTGGTGCCTTGTACATCCCATCTTATGCATGAGCTGTTTGCACACCTGTTCAACAGGGTTTACAATATTGCAGGAACAAGGTCAAAGTAAAGAACAACATTACAATGTAGAAGACAATAAATAAAATTGTACCATAATTCAGTACTCGTGTTAAATTAAAATGGAAGCACAACATGACAAAAGGCCGATAAAAACTGACAGGATTAATGCGGATTTGCTGACTGTACGGTGATGATTCTCAGTGTGTTTACAGGGAGCTCAGTGATGCGCTCAAGTTCATCTCGGCTTCGGGTTCTCTGTGTGTCAACGCCGGCGGGCTTCTAGAGATGTTCTCCTCCGGGACGTCCCTTCAAGGTCTTCTAGTGGACGTAGGTGTCGACCCAGCTCAGGAGGCTCTTAAACTCTCCCACGGCCTTGTGGACGCCAGCAGCCTTCAGCTACGACAACAAAACATCGCTGTTATCACTCGTCGGGGTTTAGGCCCCTTCGCCGAGCAGCCATCCGGCCAGCAGGCCATTCAGGTGTTTTTCCTCGCACCCGTGCAGGTGCACTTCTCTCAGCTGCTGTGTCTGCGTGTTACAGACCATCTACACGGGATCTGCCAAAAAATCACCTTTTACAAAGCTATTTAAAGCAGCAGCAGCAGAAAAACTGATCAGTATTTACCTCGTGAAAAGTCTTCTTCATTTTCCAAATCAGATGCTTTTCGGTCGGGGACAGAGAGCTCGGGTGTGTGTGCAGCTGCAGGAGGGAATAACAAAGATTTAGCGCTCGCCTACGATTCAGAAAAGGGCATCTTAAGCATTTTAAGGTCAGAACGCAGTTAACTTTTTGGAATTTGTTCAGTAAAACCAGTTGATCTGAACCACAGGCTGACTTGGACTACCTAGAATCAGTACTCACACAGTGGTCCACGTCTCTTCTCAGCCGGGACAGGACCTCCAGCGTGCTCTCGGTGCTCTGATCTCTGGGGGACACTCTATTGAACACGTGATCGGAGTAGAAATCCAGGATCTCTTTCATGACGGCAACGCCCTTGAGAGAAATTCAAACTGCATCACCTCCAGAAGCTCACTGAGCTGGTCGCAGATCAGCTTATGGCACATAAATCGCGTGCCAAACAGAAAGCACCTTAGATGCTCTTACCTTCGCAGACTTTGTAAGCTTCGGCAGGAGCCTCTGATTTTTGTTAGTGTCCCTCTGCGGGAATGGAAATATTCAGAATTATTAAAAGACGGTCAAGCATAGATTTAATGCCAAAGTTACAAAAAAACAGCACCAAATACTCACTGGTAAAGAAGCCTTGATGTTGTCAGTCATCTTATTCAGTTCCCTGAGGATCTTCTCGATGCCCTTCTGTTTCAGGCATTCCTGCACAGGCTTGTGTGAGCCTAACACCTGCGCAGATGTGGTAGTCCCATTCTGCAGGTCGCCGAAGTCCAACGCCTGACCAAGTGACTCCGCTTCGTCCCACAGGTCACCGGTGTGCGACGCTCGCCCAGGTAACGCCTTTCCCGATGCTGGGCTGCTGCACAGCATGAGCAGGAGAGCCAGGACCTTCAGGACCGTTGACATCGTGTCAGTTGAGCTGAGCTGTGGGGTGGATTCAGTCCTCTTCGCTTGGACACGGTGCGGCATCTCTCACGTTTTTATAGAGCCCATCTCGTTTGAAAAAATCATGTGATGTGTGGGCGGAAATAATTCAGCAGTTTACTGACTATCAGTAAATATCCCCGCTGAAGCAATTTTGCTTACTGGCGTTATAGTTCTCTGCGGTTACCAAAAACCCATGTGGGGTTAAACGGAGCTTCTACATGGATAAAATCGAGGTCACAGGTTCTCTGCAGATTATGCTTAATATGCAAATGTGATTTGTATTACATCATATGATGCTCACGCCGCAGTTTGCAGCGTGTTCCCAATGTAGCCGTTTGTATCCAGACGAAGACTCTTCACACGGATTTCTCGCTTCAGGACGCAGGAGCCCGACCTGCTGATGCACCAAACTTGGGCCGGTGTGGCATGCGAGTGATGACTGTGCTGCCCCCGTTTCGGGGGGACTGCTACGCACAGCAGCAAAGTCCCTCCTTTCGCTCTTCCGCAACGAAAATCCGCACCAGCTTCAGGACGACCAGAACCTTCTTTTGCTTTGTGTGGACAGACTACAGAACCGGTGATGTTTGCTGTTTGGTGTACAATCCAGGTTGAGGGATTGGCCTCCTGCCTCTTGCAATGTCAATGCATTCAAACCAGGTCACTATCTTGCATGATTCAACAGAAGACTTCACCTGACCCAGATAGCTTCTGCACTCAAGTTCATTCTTCTGTCAAGCAGGGACGTGAAGCCACCATTCTGCCCAGCACTTCCCTTATGGTTCGTGAGTCACGGGGTTCCGAAAAACTGCTGAGCGTGATCAGCCGTCAAAGGTGTTCCAGCAATCGGACCCTTGCGGCTCTGTTTGATGTGGCTGATCTTTGAGGTAGTCCTCCTTCGCTCATCCTTCACATCCTGGACACGTGTGCTGAAGATTCCTCTGACAATGAGTGTCAGCAGATCTTCAGCAGCATGAAGTATTCCAGGCTGCCAGGTACCAGCGCAAGCAGTAGCCCTAGTGGGGCTGAACTGCACTTTAAATCTAAACTAGTACATAGTCTGTATGGTGTATATGTAATAAATGCTGTATGTTTAAACTATATCTAATATATTGTATATATTATATATAGTAAATGTTGTTTAAACTATATTAAATTTACAGTATATATTATATATAATAAATGCTGTTTAAACTATATCTAATTTACAGTATGTATTATATATAGTAAATGTGTGTTTTATACTATCATATAATGTATATATTATATATAGTAAATGGTATTTATATTATATCTAATTTACAGTATATATTATATATAGTATATTATGTTTAAACTATCATATACTGTATATGTTATATATAGGAAATGGTGTTTATACTATATCTAATTTGCAGTATATATTATATATAGTAAATGTGTGTTTTATACTGTCATATAATGTATATATTATATATAGTAAATGCTGTTTAAACCATATCTAATTTACAGTATATATTATATATAGTAAATGTGTGTTTTATACTATCATATAGTGTATATATTATATATAGTAAATGGTGTTTATACTATATCTAATTTACAGTATATGTTATATATAGTATATTATGTTTAAACTATCATATAGTGTATATATTATATATAGTAAATGGTGTTTATACTATATCTAATTTACAGTATATATTATATATAGTAAATGGTGTTTAAACCATATCTAATTTACAGTATATATTATATATAGTATATTATGTTTAAACTATCATATAGTGTATATGTTATATATAGTAAATGGTGTTTATACTATATCTAATTTACAGTATATGTTATATATAGTATATTATGTTTAAACTATCATATAGTGTATATATTATATATAGTAAATGGTGTTTATACTATATCTAATTTACAGTATATATTATATATAGTAAATGGTGTTTAAACCATATCTAATTTACAGTATATATTATATATAGTATATTATGTTTAAACTATCATATAGTGTATATGTTATATATAGGAAATGGTGTTTATACTATATCTAATTTACAGTATATATTATATATAGTATATTATGTTTAAACTATCATATACTGTATATGTTATATATAGTAAATGGTGTTTAAACTATATCTAATTTACAGTATATATTATATATAGTAAATGTGTGTTTTATACTATCATATACTGTATATATTATACATAGTAAATGTTGTACGTTTAAACTGTATCTCATATTGTACATGTCGTATATATAAAATATATGAAATATAATTTACGCTTTTGTCACATGTACAGTAAAAGAAGGAATGCATGTAAAAGCCTGGGAAATAATCCTCGGTGTTTATTCTGGTTTTATTAAATGACACAAAATTTCCTCTGAAAACAAGTCTTGTAAAAATATACATTCTGCATCCACTCCTTTACATCCAGTCAATACTTATAAATTTGCCATCAATCCCTCAGATTTTCTTACTTTTTTCTTACTTACTTAACTCTTACTGAGTTTATTCGAATCCTTATTTTATTTCATTCATTTCAAATCTTCTTTATTCTCCCGACACGACGTGGCAAATACGTCATATTTTTTATCCCACTTCTTTACACGCCGTCCACCTGCACCAAGTACCTTTAACACGTTCGCTTTAACACCTCGTGTAAAAAATAAACGTTGTTTGTCGCAATAAATAGAGACGTGAATAAATTAGAAAAACAGCTTCAGACAGAAGGCGCGCGGACGGCGGGCTGAGGCGACGTGTCGCTGCCGCCGTAAAGCCGTCAGCAGAAAATGCTGAGCGAGTCGAAGAGGATGTCGATCTCGCCCATCGCTTTGTTCACCGCCGGCTTCCCCATCTGGAAGGAAGGAAGGAGAAGCAGGAGTAGAAAATAAGTCACACTTTAACGCGTCTGACATGAACCTCAAACGACAGCGAGCCGAGCTGAAGGGAAGCCGGCGACGAGCACGCGCGCGCGGCTCGAGGAAGCAGGAGCAGCGTCGCGCGGCAGCTCGGCGACGTCGCCGTTACCTGGTGGAATCCTTCTCGAAACTTCCTGCTGTAGTCATGGTCACTGACGTGCACGACCGACTGCGAACAGAAGGGGACACGTTGGCAGAGCAGCTTCATTCCGCGATAGGCATCGCGTTCAAAACCGCAGCGTGACAGTATCTACACCTGCGGTTCAGCTACCGCTGCGACAGGCGTCTGACAGACTCCGCGGCGGCGGAGGTTCACCTGAGGCGCGCCCCCCACCACCACCACACCCCTCAGCAGGAGCAGCAGGACAGAAGAACTCACACAGCCTTCCTGAGAGAGATCCCTGCTGACCCGGGCCAGCTCGGTCCTCACTTTGTCCAAGTCGGGGTAGCGATCCTCCGTGGTCAGGACGTTCCACAGGTAGAAATCCAAGATATTGGCGTGGAGGCAGCAGACAAAGAGGTTCTGCGAAAGAGGGACGGCGGGTTAGCGGTGGTCCCACAGACAGCAGACAAAACCAAGGGCAACGGGGGGTTTAGCCCTCCTACCGTTTTCTTGGCGAACTGAGCGGCGGGAATCAGCCGGGTTTCGGTGTCGTCGTCCAGCTGCTGGGCCTGTTGACAGCCGAGTGTCAGAAAAGCGTGTCTCTGCTGGTGAACCGTCAGCTCTGCCACGTGCGCCTGCGGCGGATCCATCGTTCACACCGGGGAACAAGTAACACTGAAGCAGTGCGGAATTTGTGAGGATCCACATCCACCGCTGGGTGTTTCGTGGACATTATAGTTACCGGTGTGGTTCAGATGACGTGGAGAACAGCACACTTCTCCACAGTAGCGACCACAGCTGTGGGCTATGCTGAGGAGAACAGAAACGCCGGGAGAGTTTCCGTAGTGTGGCGTTTCTTAGCTTACATGGCTGGATAGTTTGCTTTTGGCGCAGTCTTCCAAGAAGCACAGGGCCCCCCACGCCTGCTTCTCTGACCGACGCACGCGTCCCCTCGACAGCCGAGCCACTGTCTTTGAAAGTAACACTAGTTTAACCTGAGTACTGCTTTTTTTTCACTACCGTGGTAAAAAGTGACAAGGTTTCTGAGAGATGCGTGAGAGCAGGCAAACGGGTAGGAGATGGGCGGGAAGAGGCACACCACACGTGGGGAGGTGAGGGTTGTTCTCCTGTGGCGCTCAGCATCGCCGAGGCCCTTGAAATTTCCGGCCTGTTAAGGAGTTACACCTCCTTATAAGTCCAAGTTTTAGTAATACGAGCATTTATTATGCAAAGGGGGTTGTAGTATATTTCATGTAGCGGGGTGCATTTTACATACGTTGTTTTACATATTTATTATTATACGTTATTATACGTATTTTACGTACGTTCATATACAGTGCAGTATGTTCAAATTACTGTTTGCTTCGTTTCAAATGGACCACTATATGATGACAGCTAGCAATCCTGGGCCTCCTAACCCTGAACCTTACCTGCTGAAAGAATATAACTCTGCCCCGCCTCCCTTATGAGCAAAATATTTGGAATTTTTCTGGGTTCTCTCTAAACCCCTAAAATCTTCGCCGCCATTCAGCCCACTGGAGATGCCCCGGTGTGTATTCCACACACAGCGTGTCGTGTGCGCGTACTCACAGCCTGGGCGAGGTTCCTCACGCGTTGCAGCGTGAGCACGTTCTCCAGCGGGGGGCTTCGAACCCCTGCCCTGGCCCTGTTGCGGTGCTTTATGACCCCTACAGCGCTGTTTCCCTGCAGGCTGCAGAAGACCATCGTGGTGAGCAGGAAGATGCGCTTCATGGCTTGGGTTATAGCCTGTGGCAGCAGAAACTGTCGGACGAGCTGGTAAAGCACAAACAAATATGGTTATACAAACTACAGCGCCGCTCCCAGAAACCGAGAGCTGAATTAAACGAACATTTAAGCTGCTGACTTTCACAGCATACGGGGCGATACTTGCCTTGTGAGCCTGTTCTTTGTTTTAAACAGCACTTATGGCCTGTATTTATATTCGTCCTACTTGGCCTACATCTCTGACCACACGTCACTGCGCCTCATTTTGGTTTCTTTTCTCCGAACGATCGCTCCTGGGCTTAGTTTACTTACAGCCCCTGTCATGTGCAACCCGCCTGCCTCCCCCGTGCGGTCCTGGCGTAGGGCAGCGTTATTTATTTATCTGCAGTGGAGGGTCAGTAAAACACGCAGTTTTTATTATTAATGTCGCAGTAACCTGCTTTTTGTTACGTCACTGGGAAGCGGGTGACGTTTCGTTTGGGCATGTCGGAGAACCAAAAGCAGTTTAATCGCTTTCTGAAATGTCCCATGACAGAATGCAAGGCCTGCACAGGAAGCAGATTCTGATTAAATGTCCTCAGTCTGTATACAAAGACTGTTGTAAGATTAATATATATGTGAGCAGTTGCAATGTTTTATTCAAGGTTACCTAGAAGCTGCTAATGGTCTGAAGTGTAAACAGACTGCCAGCCCAGCTCTGCTACAAGCCAGGAAATTCCCAGTCTTTACAGGGGAAAAGCAGACAAGCAATGTCAACATGACAGTGTGTTCACTGTCCCATCATAAAACACTTATTTACTCCGGTGAATCCTGCACTCAACTGGCCGGGCCCAAGTGATGCATAGTGGCAAAGTCATATTTATAACCTTTCAAATGGAATAAATTGCCACCAAATACCTGGTCGCTTTCTTTATTTCCTCATTTTCTTCCTTCCTTCCGTAGTACTTTTGAACGTTTCTTTTGTGCTTTTGGATGTGTGTTTTGGGTCACTGACCTGCTGGAGGACTCATGATCTTTGATTTATACCAAATTTTCTGCCACTTGGTAGTACATTTAATTGTGAAATACCTTGATAATCCCCTGATTTCATGATCCCCCGTAATACGTTCAGGCCTCCAGCAGCAGAGGCAGCAAAGCAACTTGACAACATTATGGAGCCTCCACCATGTTTACCTGTAGGTGACGTGTCCTTTTCCTTATAAGCTTCATTTTGTCACCAATAAACAAGTCGCAGGCCTGCATAGCCAAAGAGCTCTGCTTTGGTTTCATCAGTCCACAGAACATTTTCCCAGAAGGATGTTGGTTCCTCCAGGTAAGTTTGAGCAAAGATCGGATGTGACTTTCTATGTTTTTCTTACAACAGTGGGGTCCTCCTTGGCATTTCCCTATAAAGCCCTTCTTGATTTCGTGTACGGTCTATGGTACAGATCGGACCCCTGCCCCCCTCCCCCATGTCAGCTTTGGGCTGTTTGGATATTTTACGTGGTAAAATAATAATTTGTTTAACAAACAATGTGTCTGGTAAAGGGAGCCGTGATGAAAGCGATTTATACTAATTGATGTGAATTTAATAGGAAAACTGTGTAATGCCTTCCGGAGCTCTGGAAAGATCACCTGTTAAGACTGCAACTCAAAGTACAGCCATTTCTCACATAACAGGCTTCATTTGTTGAGTGAAATCACCCTGTTATGTAAATTCCCTCTGTGAGAAGATCAAATTACTATTATTTCTTAGACTGTTACTATTATTTCTGGAATAAAGAAATGATTGGTTTCTACAGTGTGTTGCAAAAGACCCCTTGAAAGTTATCAAGATTACCTGGGTTATAAATTATACTTAAATACATAATTACAGGAGAAGCAGCTTCACAGAGCTTCTTGAAGCTGCTAGGTGAATTCATCTCCTTGCACAGTCCACACATGTGTGTTTCAGGAGGGTTTGTGACTCTATAGCCTGTCCTCACTGTGTGGACATGAATGTGTGACGTGTGTCGCTGTGCATGCAGTGGACAGTTAATGCCAATGGATGGAATCTCTTTCTACTTTATTTTAATTTTTAATGCTGATATTTATTATTAATTCCTTTATAGGTGTAACCTAGACTGTTTATATATTTCTCAGTCACCGATATTAACCACTTGTCCTCATCAGGGTCGCCGCAGTCCAGACCCTATTCCGGAATCACTGGGCGCTAAGCTAAGAGGGTAAAACACACCAGTCCAATGTAGGGTAGCTGCTCACCCACACATAGTCACACACAGTCGCACTGCTGGCAGTTTAGCATCATCTGTAACCTCAAACGCATGTCTTTGAACTGTAAGAGGAACGCTACTTAAAGAGACAATTCTCGTAATTACTGTGTTCACTCATAATGTTCATAACCCCTCTCTGCTGAGCTGCCGTAATAACCCAGGGCACGCTTATTTCTTTGTCTTTCTATGTGCAGCTCCTCACACCGGAGCAAATCGGTATGAGAGCCAGAGCCACCATGCGGTCATCCTGGAGTTATATTTTGGCTCCTGCTCTGTTAAGTTCTCTACCGCCATCACCCCTGGTTTGCCGTTTTCACCTCTTATGATCTCAGGAAAAGGACATTCATTCGGTCATCACGGCTCCTGTTTGGACTGTCCGGACGATCTTGACTTGTTCAGTGAGTGTGCTTTCATGTACATTTTTTTGATGGATCTCTTCTGTATTTCCTCTTCTGATTTGCATTTTTGCATTAAGAGCTGAATTAATACAGAAATGCTGACTATTATATGTATGTATGTTTTGTTTGTGACCATTTGTTACGTGTCAGTACCTCACTTTAACTTGTCAGCAACGCTGTAGTGTGTGAGCGCGCCGTTCTGAACGCAGTTCTATTTTTGCGTGAGTTCGCAACCAAATGTCCTGATGAACAGTACTTGGTTTTCCTGGTCGTACACCCCACATCTCTTTTCATGTGGTCTCACTGAGAAGTTCCAGTTAAAAATATGTAAGAGCTCTGTTTGAAGCCTTTGACACAACTAGAACAGTTTTAATTTCCACTGTTCACCTCATGCATGGGGTCATTCACATTCAGAAAACTGGTGTGTCCTGGTTTCAAAAGGTGACACTTCTTTGTGCTAAACCCTATTTCTCCTTCACTGTAGGGGAATTCCAGTTCAAACTGTAGCAAAATGGCAATTCAGCATATGACTGGGGACACATATAACACAAGACAGACGGACAGTAACATTTGTTTCATCATATTTCATCATTTCTGTTAGTAAAAAAAACATTTGTATAACAAGAATTTGACTTTTTTCTTTATGTTTAAAAAGAAGATGACATTTACTGTAGTGATTTTAAGGTTTGTACAGTCAAGAAAGTAGGAATTTGTAGCATTTTCAGCCAAGAACAAACATAAGGGTCGTAAGAGGTAAAATCAAGAAATATAGATACATAAAGAGTATGAATGAAAAATTTTCGATTTATAAACCATCCATCCATGAATCCATTATCAGTAACCACTTCCAGGGCAGGGTCACAGCTGTAAAGGGTCAACCAAAAAAATCACTGGGTGCTGGGCGGGTACCACAGCCCCTGGATGAGAAGCCAGTCCACTGCAGGGATTTATTTAAAAAATCATAAGTTAATACAGACTGTCCTCAACTTACAACGTACTTCACATATGACGGATTCACACTTATGACGGTCGATAGTAAATTAATTAAATGAACAAAAAATAATAATTTTAAAAACGAAATGGACAAAAATTGTCAAAACCTAATGACTTTCAGGAATTCCTGTAAGCGAATGAGCATCTTATAGCTAATTAAACATGTATACTTCCTGTAATGTATGGTATACGGTGCCTGTATAATGTCGTGGTGTAACGGCAGCATCTGTCAGCAGCCGTACAAAAACACGTATAACAACTACAGCACGACCGGGCGCTTATGGCTCATACTGTTGATGAAAAGGTTATGAAAATGCAGTAAATTATTGCCCATGTGTAGAGTACCTGCAGTGTGTGCACGGCGACTGCGTAAGGTGAACGCCATACGAGACTGTGTGCCACAGGCAGCAGCCATCTTCTCACTCCTGCTCCGTCACGGCTCCTCCCCTGTCCTTTCTCCCTCCCTTCCGCCACTAAAAGTGTCAGTTGTTCTCACTGCTATATTACAGAAAAACACAGGCGCAGTGGGTTAATTCCCCACGTCTCGCCTTTACCGTGCATCTCGAGAGACCCGAACTCCCCCCATAGCACCACCTTCTCTGTCTGTCACCCACGTCACCTGCACTTACTGCATATTACCGGCATTTGGCACACAATGCAGAAGTGTTTAAAAACTGCTTAGAACAAACTGCACTTTTTATAAAGAAACTTAAAGAACGCAGTAGTGAATTATTCAGTGCTGGAATGGGCAGCTGTGGGTGGGCAGAAATAAAAGAAAATAGGTGAAGAACGTTGAGAAATGTTTGAAAAGGAGTTACCGTATGCTGGACCGCACACTTAGAAACAATCACTCTGTCGCGTGTCCGATCCGACTTACAAGCTGGCCGACACTCTCTACCCGGATCGGTTTTGGAGAACTTTGGACCGGGCCTTCGTCTGCCAAGCAGCAGAGGTCAGCAACGGAAGGCATTGCTGTTTTGCTGCAGTGCTGTGCTCCGCACTCCTGTGACCTGTGTGGTTTATTCTCTGCTTTGAACTTTTTGCTGTGGCTTTTTGAGAGGCCGCTGCACTTTCTGCCGGTCCCAGAATGTTTTCTGTGGTAAAACAAAGTGATGCAAACTGCTGTTTTTGAACTACCTACGGGTGCCTTGTACTAACAAGCTCTGCACCTCTGAACTATAGCTCATGTTTTATTTACTTCAGTTCTTAGCTTCTCCACATCTTCTGCACTGGTGTTTTATATCAGCTTCCTAGAATTTATTTATATGTGTGTTGAGGGTGGGTTCAGACACAGGTTCAATCTGTGTAGATTTTGCTTGCTCTTCCTTTGCTTCTCCAGTCCAAAATGATGTGTTTCACGGGACTTGGTGACTCTAAACACCCCTTAGCGTGTGTTTGTGTGGGGTGACTGACCGAGCGTGAGGGACTGGGATCCTCCACAAGGTCCGCTCTGATTTTTTAAGCAGTTTGGCTCAGGTGTGATGGGATTGCAGTTGGTGAGGATGGTGTGTAAATGTAAACACTTGTTACAGCGACAAAAATGAAGATTTATTTGTATCTTTTAGAAAGAAGTATGTCTTTAAGAAAAACACTGCAAAAACAAGCTGCAATATGGAGCAAGTTTGCATCAATATATTAATCATACATTTGTAATTATTATGAGTGTTTTACTCTGTATTGCGTTCAGCGTCTAAAAAAACAACTTGGCCTTTGTATTCATAATAGATCACGAAAAATAACCCTGAAAGTTATTCCCTGCTGCCAAGAGGAGCTGTGCTTGACATAAACCGGTAGCAAATATTTTCAAATGTATGCGTTTAAAACAACCATTTTTTATTACAACGTAGCCATAACGCCGCTATAGGAAATGACAGAAATATAAATACAGTCGCGAATATGTTTACGCAGCGCGCGCGCGGGCGAGGTCCCGCGCGAGTCCACTAGAGGGCGGGCCGCTGCGCGCGCGCGGCTCAAAGCGAGGCTGCGACGTCACGCAGGAACTGAAAGCCTCACCCAGGGAGGCGACGGTGGGCGGGCGAGCGAACACGGCCAGCGTCGTTGACACTGTGGAGCCGCGGAGGGCCTCTGCTGTAAGTGCCGTGCGGCCTCTTTCTCCACCCTTAAAAATGTCCTTTTCGTCCATTTGCCGCCCTGGTGAGTGTGCGACTTGTCGCGGAGGCGGGGGTTTTCGACGCGGGCTGCGACGCGCTGCGTTAACGGTCGCGGGCGCCGGTGTTGAGGCGCGGGCCACGGTTTGCGGAAGAGCGGGTCAAATGTCTGCAACATGGCGGCGGCTGTCGAGTCAACCAGTCCGAACTGCAAATGTTTGATCTGACAGGATTCCTCCCTCCTCGGCGCTCCCGAAACAACGCGGAAGTCAGACGCGCTGCAGCTTTAGCGACCGGCCCCTGTGCGAACCGTAGGCGCGGGGAAGAAAGTGAGCTGCGCGAAGGACCGTGCAGCTCTGTGGAAGTTCCAGCGGAAATGGGAAAAGTTGCGGGGTTGTGTCGTGAATTGTCGACTTGCGTGGTCGCGCCCGGGCTGCGCTCCACACGGCCCTAACGCGTCGTCGCTGCTGTGCGTGAGGGGTTAACGTGCACTTTCCAGCCGAGCGTCGGTTGGCTCGCAGCGTCTGTGCCCCACCTAGTTCTCGGCCCTGGTGGGAGATAAGTCGCTTCCTTTGTAGCGAGCGGAGCCCGTCGCCTCTCCGTGACGCTCGGCAGATGCGGCTGTGGGTGTCAGGAGGCCCGTTTTCCTGCCGCTGCCGCAGGCCGCTCTCTGTGCTCCATGGCGCGCCGCCTTCCCGACGCTTCTCGGAGGGTCTGCGGCGAAGTGGAGCCCCGGTGAGAACCAGACTTTTCCCGAAACAGATGCGCTGACACGTTCCGCATATTGCCCCCGATGGACCAACATGGCGTTATTTCTCTGCTCCTTTTAACCCGCGCTGCGGTTTGGAGGGAAGAGTAGCGCGGAGGCGGAGGTGGCGCAGGGGGGGCCTGAGCTGTGGAGCTGCTGCTCTGCTGGGTTCCAGGAGGGGCAGAAATGGTCTGTAATGCAATAGAGCCGAGTGTCTTCAGGAGGCCAACCCAGCAAATGGAGGCGTGATGTACGGTGTGTTGGGCTTGTGTAAGTAGATCTGGAGAAATCTCAGTGGTCTTCACTTACTTTGTTACGTGCACGTTTGATGGAGAAAAAGAGCATAAAGTTCAGTACACCAAAGTGGAGCCATCAGCAGACTGCTTTCGATACACGCTCGGTGTTTTAGTGCCACCATTTTGCCAGGACACCTTACTGAACAAGCAGCCTGTATTTATAGGTCTGTTTATGGGATGGAGAGAGACTGGGGGGGGTGAATTTCTCACTGCCTGGGTTTCGTTGTGAGGGACTTGACTATCCACCCTGTCGCCGTTCAGGGTTTCTAAATTTTACGCTGTGAAAACTTGTCGGCTAAGTGGATGAATAAGTTTGGACTTAATTTGCTTTTTAAAAAATTTGGGAAAATAGTTGTCTTCTGTGCAAAATTCTGTTTTGATACTCTTTTAGTGGACATCTTGCATTTGTTTTGTTAGTCTATAGTGAAACATTGGCAAGAGGGATACTTTGTACAAAAGTTAACCGATGACTCGAGTAAGTGGAATATTGCAGCAAATGCCCTGTCTGCAATAACGCTCACTTCAGCCTTGTACACCCCTCAGATGTCCCTGTAGGCTTTTAGTGATGGAGGTTTCTTTTCTCAATATTCTCTTTGTTCTGAAGTGTTTCTATTGTGTAATGCTCACTTTAAATCCTTTGGACAGTCTGTGGATCTAATGCAAGGTTAAATCTTGTACTGACCATATCGTTGCCTACTGGGGGCTCACAGCTCATTTCACGTCCTCTCTTCTTACTGGGTGTCGAATAGGCAACACATACAATATATCAGGCTAATGGAGCAAAGAACACTTTCTGCGTCATAAGGGTCTGTCCAGCGACATGACTGAGAGGTTGGACTACTGTATAAATTTACCTGGAGAACAGCTGTAGTTGCTCAAAATGACCCATCAGTCACGTTTACGTAGTGGGGTCTCGACCTGGATTGTCAGTGTGTCGCTGCTGTGAAGTCTCACTTCCCTTGTTGCTGCAACCAGGTCCCTTCCTGTTGCTGTGGGCTGCCCTGTAATGAACACCGTGCCTGAGTTAAAGTAGCTCTAGTATTCCTGTAAATGCTCCCGTTTTCTTTTACTGCTGTGAACACACTGTCCACATCTCTCGTGTTCTCGAGTGTCATGCTAAAATGAGCGGAGATAGAGATCTGTATGTGTCATGTTAGTTATGACCAATTTCAAGATGTCTGCCCCTAAAGGCTGCAAAGTTTTCCCCAAAGCCCTTCATTTAAATGTTCATAGAGTTCTTGAACCACTACATCCACCTGTAGAAGCTTACAACAAAACTAGCTGTGTTGATATTGATATAGGTGTTGAATTCCATATGTTTTGCTTCTAATGAAGTTTGCTGGAGATGTCTATGGTCAGAGAGTATGTAGCAGTTGTGTAAAGTACTATAGTTCCTGTGCTTTTTTTTTTTTTTTAAGACTCATGATCACCATATGTGAGAATTCTGTCTACTTTATCTGCTCTGAATGCCACGGGCTGTCAGTTGAGCGTTGCTGCACCAAAGTGACGACTGTATGGTAAATGCTCTCGAATTACTGGTGGTAAGTGATAAAGAACCATGATTGTGAGATGTGAGCGAGTGTAGATGCAGTGGTTGTGCTACCAGCTTTGTCATGACACTGGAAGAGGTTCTACAGGCCAGCAGTGAGGGTGAGAGGACTTGAAGAGCCGTGTAATTAATGCAAGGATTATGAGGAGCGAAGAGCCTCTGTCAGACGTCGCACGCCATCTTTGGGGCCTGAAGGAGACATCCCTGCAAAAAGGAGCATGTTGGAGCCTGGACGCCTGACTGATAAAGCTTCTCCTTTGCAGGGCTGAAGGAGCAGCACACTGTGACTGTGATGAATAATTAATAGGTCAATGTGAGTAATAGTGAATGTCTCAAGTCACAGCTTCCTTTACTAAAATGGGAATTCAAGGTAAGCAGATGTAGTTGGGATTTAGCAAATTGCAGTTGCCATTGTTGTCATTAACTTCAGCCCACAGTCAAAAACTCCTGGATTAACCCTCTGGGGTAATTCCCATGCTGCAATTCACTAGTTATTCCAAAGGGTGGTTGGGGGGTTGCAGGTATCTGAGCACCGTTCATTTGTTGTAAGGACTCCAGAGGTGCGGTTTGTCCAAAGCATATATTTCTTGGGAAAAGAACTTTTATTTCTTAACTGCTCCACACACTTCATTAACTTCACACACAGAGCGAGGTGGTCACACCTCTACCAACATGGCCCAACTTAAAGTGCAATATCATCTGTTTTAACTATTCCTACCTGTGTGTGAGCTCTGGCTAATCCAGCAAGGGGTTGAGAATGACAGTGTGTGAACCTACTCTTTTAGATTCTCCTGTCACCAGGGCGTTGGAGTCAGACACCATGTGTCACTTAAGAAGGAATCTCTCGAGCGATGTCTTCCACCCCTCGGTGTTTCCTCACACTCAGTTGCACAGCTCCACCTTCTTTGGTGATGATCTTCTTTGTTAGACACATCCTGTCTTGGTTTTTCACAATGTTCCCCTTTTCACATTAATTTTATAGTTTGTCACCCATTCACCTGCAGTTCAGTCATGTTCTGTTTTTCTGTTTTCACAATGGTAGAAAATGGCAGTCTGTAAACACACTTCAAAGGACATGCCTCTGTTCCTGTTTATTTGTTATAGTTGGGGACGTGTTTTATGTTCTATCAATCATGGCAAGTCAGGACTGAAATAGCTTCAAGGATCTGTGTCTCAGAGGAGAAGGTTGATGGAGTGCAGGAAGGTTAATGTGGACAAGCTGATGGCACAGATGAAGAGACGCGTAGTTCTGCTTTTAGAATCTGCTGTTTTTGGAATCTGTTTAGCTTGCACATGCCACCATTAGGCACAGCAGTTGAGGAACTGGAGTTCAGTGGAAGAGGCAGAATCTCCTAGATTTTACTTAGTGCTTCATCTGAATAGTTCCAGTCAGAAAGAGCTGTATAGAGCATTTCTTAATCCCAGTGTCCTGAGGAACATTGCCTCTTGTTCCATGCTCCGACCTCCCGCTTCGTCCTGCTTCGCTTCCCGGTGAAATTGCTCGGATTTCTCAAAGCCCCTGAGCAAACTGACATCGGGTCTGTGGAAGGGTGATTGAGGGATTTATGTCCAATTGACTTCTTGAATTTAATAAACACGCAGAGCTTTTGGTAAGCTGTTGAGAGCGTGCTGTTTCATTACCTGCGTTTTCTTCCCGCAGGAAGTTGAATTGTCGGAGCCAAATTTGTTTAAATTTTGTCGGTCACCTTTTTTATTTATGAATTTGTTTTGGTTTTCCCCATTATCTTTTTGTGTTTTATTTATTGATTGATTGATTGATTGATTGCATGGCGCTGAGATGCATCTGGTACGTATAAGAAGCACTGAGTTGCAGGATGGGTTCTGTTTGGTGTTTGGCCACACAGAACCAGATCTGGGCCTGTGACCTCACAGACTGAAGTGGAGCAGTAGGCTTTCTGAGCTGATCGTTGCTGACAATTGTAGAGGCGTAAGCTTGTGTCGTTTACGTTTCACAAATTTTCAGATATCAACGTGTGTCTAATACCCATCTCTAATTCTAACAGCTTTGTCAACCCCCCTTCCCTAAAGCAGGTACACTGCTGGCGTGTGCTGTCACGTATGGAGCGTTGGGAATTCAGATGATGTGCTCCACATTGGTCAGACTGGAAAACCTGAGATCTGTTTGTGGAGCGCCCTACATTCCACTGAGTAGGCACTGTTTATATAGATTATCTTTGTCTTAGAACAGTACTTGATGGAAAGTATATATTCCTCTACTGTGACTGAGTTGGTTAGCTGATTTATTCAGAGGAAATGTAAACATGCATGTTAAAAAGCTGTCTTGACATGATTGCATTTAGTGGTATGAGTGGAATGAGAAGTTCCGACTTCCTTTCAGCAGTTGCCTCAGAAGAACCAGCTTGTGATCATGGCAACAATGTATCCAGTCCAATGTATCCCAAATGTTTGCTTTCATTCCGTCTTACGTTACAGGTGAAATGTGCAGGTGACGTGTAGCACATCATGAATGTTGACGCATGTTGACAGGAACGGGTGGGGCAGACGCAAGGAGCACAGCCGTGCCGGTCTTGGAGTTTAACCACACAGACACATTGTATCCCTTCCTGAAGTTTTGTTTGTGGGTGAGCTTCCTTGATGGTCAGCTACCGTCTCCTCCGTGTTGGTATTGTACTTCCACATCTGACCATTATGATGGTGAAACTTTATCATCATTAAATATAACATGGACAAGTTAGCAATTGAACAAGTCACTTGTTCTGTGAAGAAGGCGAAAGAAGTGATGAAACGAGAGGCAGAGATTGTGAAGACCTTTTTCGTGAAGTCGCAGAGGAGAGCAACTCTTGTTTCTGCACTTAACTCCACGCTGAAGAGAGGAACTGCACACTACATGAAGAATTTATGGAAAATTTTGTTCCTCACCTTGTGGAAGAGCTCACTACTAAGTGAAGAAATGGGTGCAAATTCTGTAGTCAACCATAAGGGTTCTCCATAAAAAGAATACCTGTTTAATGGGTAATGAGAAAGTTCATAGGCTTTAAAAAAACCTTAGAGAAATAATATTTAAAACTAACAGTTAAGTTTGAAACAATAAAAATCTCAGGAGTTTCATGCTTGCTGCCATTGTTTGTGCTCAGCTGTGAGTGTACATCACTTATTTAAAGCAGAGATATTATAGGTTCTGTCAGCACTTTTGCATGAAGGCTTCCCAAAAGTAGTTCTTCAACCTTGACTGGTGTCAGTATGGTACTGCACTCCAGGATGTCACCCATTGTTGGGGGCGTGGCGATCACTCCCACCACTGGCCTGCTCATTCCATGAACGCTCTGCTCGCCCAGTGTTTGTGACCATTGCTCATTGCATGCTGGGGCAGCGTTAGCCTAACCAGTGTGAAGAGGCAGAAGGCAGGTTGTGGGTTCTGATGATCATCTGAGAACAGCACCTTACATGTTTCCCTTCTTTCTGTTTTTTTTTTTTTTTTTTTTGTGGTCTTTCCATGATATCTGTCTGGCAGCAGAATTTGTAAAAAGCTTTGTCCCCTTGCCCCCAACAATGACAGGAAACAGAGCTTCCATCACTACCTGTCTCACCTCCATTGGCTGCAGCAGTCCAGAGCCTCAGGCCTGGGACAGATACTATCATTGACCACCCCAGCTCTAGGCTTCCTGACTACTAAGGGAACATGTGGTAAGGGGAGCTTTCGTGTGAGCTCTAAAGTCCTGCTCCTTTGCACTTGACAGGCAATTCAAATTTATTCGCTGGTTTATTGAGTCTTCCTTAGGGTACATTCTGTGGTACCCCTCTGTGCTTTTATGGGGTGGTTTCCTCTTAACTCCTCTGTGTGTGTGTGTGTGTGTGTGTGTGTGTGTGTGTGTGTGTGTGTGTGTGTGTGTGTGTGTTTTATGACCAGAGAGGAAAAATCTGTAAGATGTGCTTGTAACAAATGAGTATGGAACCCTGCATGTTTGTGAGGAACTGAAGGTCATGTGCAAACATTGAGTCCTGTTAGTTTTCTGCACACTGGGACAGGATGAGATAAAAAAATATACATGATCCAGACCTACTAGGTAAAAAACTTGCAGCTCTACATACCTGCCTGGTTGCACACATGAACCAACTGCCTCAGGCTCCCATCCTGACTGGTCAACACACAGAAAGTACTTGTCACGAAAGACCCCACTTAGGGATAAGCACCCTTCAACTTCTGCCCAATAATATTTCTGTCTACATCACGGAAGCTCCTGTCAGGCGTTATAAGTAAGTACATGAGCCCTGCACAGAAATGGGTTGGAAACGGCACCAGTTCCTCATAAACGGAGCTGTCTACCTCGATCGTAAGACCAGGCAGAACAACTTGAGTTGTCTGGATTGATTACAGGAGAACATTGACTCAGTGGATACTGGAATGCCTGGCATGCAATGTCAGTAAGATGTTAATAACCTCAATCAGGAAGTCAATAGACCACTGGAGGAGAACAATAGAAACCAACTCGGCCAATTGCCCAAGTCAGCTTAAAGTGTGCTTTAGAGGAGATGTACTGTCACCACTGCTGTTCTGCACAGGCTTGAACCTCTGCAGCCAGACGATCACTAAAAGTGGCTACAGGTACAGGTTCAAAAGTGGAGCTGCCATCACCTAATTCCTTTACATGGACCACATCAAGCTGTACACCAAGTTTGAAAGAGAAGTGCAGCAGGATGCTGGTAAGAAAAAGGGGTGATGGTGACTGTGGGAGTTGAACTACCACAAGACCACATCCAGAAGAATTAGCTGGGAACTGTCAGGATGCAGTGATACGACACTGATAGTGATTTCATCACATCACGAAATGACAATGAAGATGAAAATGATGTTAAAGCAGCTTTGCTGTGAACTGCTCCGGCCAGCAAGAGCCCTGACTTAAGCTGACTAGTGTAATTTTAACTTTAAAAAAAAAAAACCCTTGATGTGTGCATGGGGGGGGGGTGGGTAGTGATCAGATACCAAAACAGACTGGAACTTTTTGTTGACCGCTGTCGTTCAGCATGTTTTGTGGATTTGGGTGTTCTACATCTACGACTACCAGATCATTTTTAAGATGTCCACTAAGGTCCCACCCTTCCGATTTGCTTGTTTGGTGACTATAGGTTGAGGCGGTGTTGTTGGACCAGCGAGCTGAGCCAGGCACACACGTTGGACACAAGGCCTCTAAAATAAACCTGTAACGCGATTTCTGAAATGATTTGGAAACGGACATTAAGCACTTTTGAGGATGAAGCCGATAAAGTGCGACGTCCCGAGTGGACAAACGCAGCTGACGACGGCCCGAAACTTCAGAACGGGGCTCAGCGTGGTCAGGAGTACGAGTTGCAGGTCACAAACACCCCGTCCTACTGGAAGCAGCTTTAAATAGACCGGGAGAGATTGAGCGCTGGGACACCAATGCGGCTCGGTGCCTGACCCTTCCCCCCGTCGTCGGCGCGGCTGCACGTGCCGCGGTGTTTCTTTTTCAAACTTGAAACAATGAGTTTTGGACCACATTCTATTCTTTCTTCTCTTTTATGCAGGTTGACAACAAAAATATTTCAGGATGCGTGAATACAAGTTGGTAGTCCTCGGCTCCGGAGGGGTTGGCAAATCGGCATTGGTAAGTAGTCGCTGACAACGACCCCCAGAAGCAACCCGAACGTGTGCTTCGTTCTGAGTCCCGAGCTCAGTCAGTCTGTGATAAGCTGGATTTGTGTGGTGCAGCTGCTCGTCCTCGGAGCTCCGTTCGCCACCTGGCTGGTCACGGTCGCGACTGCCGTCTCCTTTCCCATCCCTGCTCGTAGTGGCCGTGTTCCTTTTTCTCGATGAGGTGTTTTTCACCTTCGGCAGTACCCTGGCTCAGATTAGTAAACATGAATGTCTTTAAAAAGTTTTTTGTTGAATGTTTTCATTAAGGGTGTGATGGTGAACCAAGCTTTCGTTAAATCTGACAGAAGGGGGGGGGGGTCTAAAATGTTTACATAACTGTACTTATTTTCCCCTTTACTACAGACTGTACAGTTTGTTCAGGGGATATTTGTTGAGAAATATGACCCCACAATAGAAGACTCGTACAGAAAGGTGAGTGCTGCCTTATGTAAAAAATTATGATTCCCCATAGAAGTCAGTCGTGGTTTTCTCAAATTTCAGCTGTTGAGTACCTTCTGGCTTTGCAGCGGAGCTGAGTACAACTGCGGTCTGAACTCGGTGTCTGTCTCTCCACAGCAAGTTGAAGTAGATGGACAACAGTGCATGTTGGAGATCCTGGACACAGCAGGGACGGTAAGAGTGACCTGGGTGGCGCTGGGACTGGAACAACCCCTGCGGTGGGCAGCGCTTTCAGTCTAGGGGTGCTGTCTGCAGATTCATGTATACTTATCCCATTCGTGGGTTTTTAAAAATTGCAAGTTGTTTTCAAGACATTGGGGAATTTCAAGTTGGCTTGGGAAGTGGCAAGTTTGGTCTGGTGTCCTTCTGGTATCAACCCCCTCCAACGTTCTCTACCTCGGCAGGGGTTCTAACGCAGATCTACCGCCCCGTAGGCCTCATTAAGTAGCTGCTGCTACTGTTTCTGACATCAAACACTCCCCAGTCTGAGTGGGATCATGATAAGAGACAGTGTGGACTATAACCGAAGAGTAATTGCCGCTATATAATCCGCTTCTTGGCTTCCTTTCCCCTTTACTTCTCACGCTGCTTCCCATGCGGCCGTTACCCCTGACAACGGCTTCCCGCGGACTGCCTTCAGCCCCCTCGCTCTACATCAAACACACAGCTTCATTCAACAGGTTCGGTCCACTAACAAGTAAACGTGAATCCTAATGATTGTTTTTGCATCTTTCAAGTCAGTGTTCGTACACTGAGGTCTTTAATGCTCCGTAATCGTAGGAATTTTTTTTTAAAAAAAAAGAAAGAAAGAAAGGCCTACTGTGCAGCACAAAGGCTCGCATGCATTCTTCTCTGAGAGGTTAACTGGAGGTGTGGAGGTTTGCAAATCGCCTGTATTTTGAAGGATGTCTGCAAGACGAGGTTGTGACAGCACTGTGTAGAATGCGCTTCACCTGTGTAACACGCAGAGAATCTGAACAGGACCTGATCGGTGTTCCTGAAGCTTTTGTGTGCCTCTTACAGGAGCAGTGACTGATCTGACAAGTGCGACCGTGCCAAGTCCGTTGCGTGTCCTGTGGTTTAAGCTGCTCTTGCTTTGGTCTAACAGGAGCAGTTCACGGCCATGCGTGACCTGTACATGAAGAACGGCCAGGGCTTCGCACTCGTATATTCCATTACAGCCCAGTCCACCTTCAACGATCTGCAGGACCTCAGAGAGCAGATTCTGCGGGTGAAGGACACGGATGATGTAAGTCTTTGCCACACTCCACGAAACATGGATTTCTGGTGAACTCAGCAGGCTTTTTTTATGCAGGTTGTGTGAGACCCGCAGCAGGTGCTGCCATTGGACCCAGACTTGTAAAGCAAAGGTTGCTGTCATGTGTCTCAGAAAGCGGTGCGATGTTACCTTTGGGCCAAATGGACCTGCCGGATAGCTCCACAAAACTCCCTGACTTCTCCTCCCTGTACTCGAGTGTTAACATTTTTGCTCGTAAACATACAACTTATGTAAGAAATTTTATTTCTAGACCCTATTTTTATCACCAGCATACATGCATCACACTTGTGCGCTCTCTCGCTCTCGCACGCACGGGCAGACCAGCCGAGACACCGCGTCGCTTACTGGTCAGGAAGAGGCTGTTTTTCCCCTGTCTAAGAGAGGAAGTTGTAGATGATGGTGCTGAAGAGCAAAGCCAGGCAGGTGATGGTTGTTTCACCGCAGCGCCGAACGCAAGAAACACTGTTGCGACACGTCCTGTGCCTGCGGGGACGCTGCAGCACTTCCTGTCCCACTCTTCTGCCACCCAGCACTCAGACCAGCCCCCAGACGGGCGTGAACTGTAACGCGGTCGCTCTGCAGTCGTTGCGGGATCGTATTAAGTGCCGCGCTGTGCCGGGGAGAGTGAGTTCCTGAAGGTCTGCAGAAAATGTGCGCCTGCGGGGCGGGAAAGACGAACGGGCTGGAAGGAAGTGTTTGTCCAGTTTTCTTGAGCGGCTTAATCGCTGGTCGGAACGTCGGAGTGTCGTCCGGAGCGCGCGGACGGTCCGCAGCGCCTTTGCAAATGAGGCGAGGAATACGGGAGCTTTTTCACGGCAGAGAAGTTACGCAGTCTTTGCGTTGCTGTCGAAAAGGCTGGAAGCGTTAGGACTGCAGTTTGTACGATTTCGCCTTTGCCGTTGCCAAGCAACACTGTTAAGTTACGCGAGGTCCCCGATGGCCGGACCGCAGACCCGTTCCCCAGCTGTGACACGCGGTGCCACACCACCGCCCACACATACTCACACAGCCTGTGCTGCTCAGGTTTGTTGTGAGCAGCATATGTAGAACTTGACACAAAAACTGTCCAGCTGTGTAACTCAATGAATCACTGCGTGTAGTTCAGCACTGTTAGTGGCTTTAGAGGGGGGTGAAAGCCACTGTGCTTGTAAACATAAGCGGTTCCACTGGAATGGCTGTGTGACGGACACAAAAAAGAAAAGGAAGCACTAAAGATGTTTACATGGCGCTGCTTGCGGTCCGGTGGGTCCCTTTCTGTTCACCGTCTTTCCTGACCTCCCTCAGGTGCCAATGATCCTGGTGGGGAACAAGTGTGACTTGGAGGAGGAGCGAGTGGTGGGCAAGGAGCAGGGCCAGAATCTGGCCCGCCAGTGGAACAGCTGTGCTTTCTTGGAGTCCTCTGCCAAGTCCAAGATCAACGTGAATGAGGTGAGCGGAGGCCCGCGGGGGGTCCCCGTTGAGAAACGGGCTTTGATCTGGGGATGCCGTTTTCCCCTCTGTCCCGACAGGTGAAATGTTCTTCCTGTTGGTGGAGGAAGTGTGTGGTCGTGTGTCTGCACTGTGACAAAGGTGTGACTTGGTGCTCTGTGTTTTCCTCTTCCACTAACCGTTTAGATCTTCTACGACCTGGTTCGGCAAATCAACAGGAAAACTCCAGCACCTGGGAAACCACGCAAAAAGTCCAACTGCCAGCTGCTTTAATACACACCTGTACTGTTGCTCTGAGCCAGGTGGGTGCTGTGGGGGGGCTTTACTGCGCCTGTCTTTCACCCGTTAGTTTGTTTTATCGGTCGAACCACCGCTTGTCCAGCTGGTGTGACGTGTCGATGACCGCGTGTGACGCCGTGGCTCCGGGAAGCGGCGGCCGTGACCTCGTCTCTCTCGACGGTTTATTCTGGCTCGCTTTGCTCCCTCTGTCGTCCGAAGCGCACGTGCCCCGCAAATGCCCCCGTCGAGCCGCTCGAGCCGATCGACTGACCGTCGGCGAGGGCAGCCGGTGTCGCTGACCTGGGAACCTGCTCCTCTGCCACCTCCTCGCCTTTGACCCCACTGACCCCTCCCGCTTTCTCCTCTAGGTCTGATGAACTGCTGTCTTTGTGGGCAGCACCAGCATTCCAGCTGTACTGAACCCAACCTCCAATGGACGCTTGTCTCTGGACCCCTTTAACAGACGGCATCTGCAACTGGATTCAAGCTACTACGTCACTTTCTGCAACTAGATAAAACTCACAGTCCTCCTGCGCTGGCTTCCACCGCCGAACATGTGCGAACATGAGAGCAGCCGGAGTTGGCACGGCCGCTTCAGGCCCTGGCCAGTAGAGGCAACGCGGAATGTCCAAAGACGTCCTATATAGTCTCTTTCACACCGCTAACTTTCCTTCTCTTTTTTCCTCTGATCCTCATTTTTTCCTCCCCTTTTTGACAACTAAATTTTGTTGCTCAGTGTGTTGAAATACTATAATGCAACAGCTATTAATATGATTTTAACTTTCACCATCCTGTGGACGAAGGTGTGCGTGTCTGTGCGTGCGTGCGTGTGTGTGCGCGCTGAGGGAAATTTTTCCACTTTGTGGTCTTTAGCCTGAGATGTTGCCTTTAAATATGTTTCTTTGATTTAGATCAAATTTTCTTGTTTTGTTCAGTTTTTACACGGATGTTTGTACAGGGATTTCGGGGGTTGGTTGAAGGACTGTTTGCCAGAGGACCTGACAGCATTGACCTATGAACTCCTCCTCAGATCTTCCCAGCTCATTATATCACAGGGCATTTGAATCCACGGCTCAAGGTCATTTCTAGCGTAGTGGAATCCCTGTCCTTCACACACATGCATATATCAAATGAGGGTTTTTAATGTTGAAATAATAAAAAATGTTATTGCCGACTTAACTCTCCATGCTTCCGTCACTGTAGCTTCTCGTCACCTTGGCCGGCCGCGCCCTTACGGAAGACGTCAAAGCGGCGTTTGAGACGAGCTACCGGGGTTGGGGGGGGGGGGGTGTTGGCGGCAGATGCCAGTGACTCCGCCGGGGGGAAAGAAAACCAAGCTCATCCACGCAAGTCGGTTTTTAACGTCTTGCCGTTCGGAATCCTGTGTGACAGTTGAGGAGAACGTGCTGTGTTGGTTGACTTGTACTGGAAAGTCACCCGTCCTGGAAGTCGAGACCATGTGACCACGTCCCTCTCCAGAGCTGCAGTATTTCAAATGCAATGTTTGCTTGTTTAGGTGGTCAAATGTGAACTAAAAGCCTTAATTAAAAGTGGTGCACTTTTGTGTAACGGCGCGTCTGTTGTCCAGTGAAGCGGGTCCCTCGGCCGCGTGACGCGTTTGCGTCTCCGTGCAGGAAACGAGAAACGCCCACCTTGAGGAAGCCTGCGGGCCGCCCCGGGGGGGCTCTGTCTGCCACCGCTGTGAACTCAGCGTGTCCACCTTTATCTTCAGATGTAAACAGTAAAAGCTGCTTTCGTCCCCGTCTCTGTGTAGCTTTCGATGGGTCGCTGGAGGTGAGCGGTTCTCGGTACGGGGTCCACAGATCCCTCCCTGCGGCCGACCAGCGGGTTACCCCTCGGCTCGCCTCGCAGGGCCCCTTCGCCACTCGGCTTCAGGGGAGGTAACGGCCTTTTTATACGCAGGGCTTTGACAGAACAACGGGGAAAACCTAAGGTTCAAACCGCGTCGACGTGCGGCTGCTCAGGTGTCGTGTTCGTCGGCCAGAAGCTGTGCTGTGAGCTTCAGACACCTGGGGTTTCTGACCTACCTGTGCAGTACAGCGTCACCCTCCCCCCCCCCCCCCCCCCCCCCCCCCCCCCCCCNTTTCACAGCGGCGGATGTGCGCAAAGGAGCCCCTCCCTCCCCCCCCCCCCCCCCCCCCCCCCCCCCCCCCCGTCCTGTGTAAGGAGTACGAAACCTGGGCGGGATCTGCACGTCTTCCTCAAAGAGCTCAAACTCCCCACACCCACAGCACTGTGAGGGTGGAAGAACAGACGCGTGTGGGTTCCACAAGGCAAAGTTTTTTAATTGTATTGGTGTTAGATGAAGAAAGGTGCTGCAGCAAGCGAGGCGGGGGGGGGGAGGCTTCACCTGGTGCCGGTCGTGAACGTGACAGAACCCAGACGAGCGCTGCCACGAACCCGCACGTTCCCAGGACTAACCTCTCGTGCTGAGCGTACAATGGTTTGTTTGCGACAGGTGAATATTTTAATCAAATCATGAAAATATTACATATTTCTGTCAACCTTTAACCCTCATCCATCGGTTCACAAGGCTCTGAACGTTCGGGGCCGTTTGAAAAGGCTGCACTGTTTCCTCGTAGATTCGACTGATTCTGTAAGGTAAACGGTAAACTTTTTCTGAGACTCTCAAATGTGCTGAATAACTCATGACGGTTGTTGATGCTTATCTCATACCACAAGGCATCCACAAAGGGCTGCAGTGACTGGGGATCTAGTGCAGTAATTAATTTAAATCTGATTTCCTCCCCAAAGAAAATGAGAAGTTGGTAAATGATGGATTGTACAGAAATTCCAAACCCAGTTCCATCTTTGGCCCCGGTGTGCATGAACACCAGCTTAGAATCTACAAAACCAGGAGACCCCGAGGAGCCATAGAGGAAAGTACTTTTATAGTGGAGAAAATGCTGCTCTACATTTTCTATGTAACTGTAATCTGTACTTTTACCCCCCCCTCCCGGATGACCAATAATTTTAATTTGACCCGAATTTGAAGGGGGGCCATAAAGCTGGATAAGGGAGGGAGGCAAGTTGGTGTTTGAACTCAGCTCCAGTAAAGCAAAATCCATCGAACTATCACAAACCCCCTCAATAAGCTGTGCTTTCATAATAATTTTCCTGTTCGAGCTGCTAAACTCCATCATATACAAAGGTGTGTCGCTGCAAGGAGGCGGCGAGTTTACAATGACGTGTCCGTTTGTTAGGACGTATCTGTCAAACAACAAGAAGCCGGTCCCTATAGGTGCTTCCTCATTTCGCAAAACTTTACAGACTGCATCAGATACCTCTTCTTTCCTAAAGTTATTTTTTGGCCGAAGCCTGCGTAACTTTTTAAAATATAACATTTTGTTTTTTTGAGCCCCTTTACTGAAACTACACAATTCTGAAGATAGTCGATTGAAGGCGATGAGGTAAATTTCCTGAAAGAAAAAGCAGGAAAATAAAAGTATTAGTGAACGTGTACATTTACAAACATGAAATGCTTTGCTATGTATCTAATTATAAATTGTATCCAGATGAACTACATTTTTGATGTTTTTAATACGTTTTCACTGAAAACTCTGAATACTCATGCCGTTGTGAAATCTTGGATCACGGAGCTATTGGACACGTGCCGGAGAAACGGAGAAGGACCCAGAACACCTGGTACAGCTGAAGACGGAGGTCTTACCTCTTTGTGGCGTCTCCGTTTAGACTTCAAGAATGTTAAATCTCTTTTCTTCCTTCTTCTCCTCATTGTCTTTATACGGTAAGTCGTCTTCTTCATTCTGGGTGTCTTCATTTATATGAGCACTGAATGGCGGATGAAGATTAAACATAACAGGTATGCAGTGAAGCTACAGATAGAGGTTAAATGTTGTTGAGAACAACTATACTGGGTATAAGCACAATACAGTAAAGCTGCCAGCAACTGAGGAGAGGAAAACCAAAACTCCCAACCAGGAGGCGAGGGAGAAGAATAAACCTCTGGGGGTCCGAGCGCTAGCAGCTGCCCACCCCTCCTGGGCTTCTACACATAGAAAATAGGGGCAGTAGTAACAGCCAACAAAGGCTGTACTATTAAGGACGACAGAATGTAGGACAGTGAACCTGAATCAAGTGATGTTGAGGTGCAGGTGAGCTGGTCACGTCAGCAAGGCAGGGGGTCTTCGGCTCCCTCCAACACGGATTGTCGGTCTTGCTATAAGTCTTTGGCTTAGCGGGGGGGGGTTAGAAGATGGGACGCTGACGTGGAGCTGCAGGAGTCAACAGCGCTCGCGTTGGAGAGGAGCTTTAAGCAGCGATCCAAAGGCCGACGCAGAAGGGCGTTTCCGACACGGTCAGACAGACTGTTCCGGAGTTGAGGTTCTCTAGAGCTGAAGGCTTCTCGTCCTACTGCGATCTCACCGATCACGGGTTTTTTAGGATAACCGGCAGTTCACGATTGTAGGTAAAGCTGGGGAACGTAAACCCGGATGACGTCACTAAGGTTCACAGACCGATACCACGCAGGACGTTATAAGTAAGTCAAATGTAACCATTTATAAGTTACTCTGAGTTTAACGGGAAGCGGCGTTTGAGTCGTTTCTGGGTTTGAGTGACGATCCTAACAGCGGCGTTCTGTATGAACTGTGGTCTGGATACAGTCTGGTCTGGGCACCCTGAAAGCAGAATGTTACATTGAACAACACCAGTCTACTGTGCACTATACCCCCCATAGACAGTCGAGGTAAAGGACCCGACGCTATTGAAGTACGACATTTCCTTCAGCTTTGTGAAACGGAAATGAAGCACCTCTTTAAGATGTCAGAGTGCCAGCAGTGAACATCTTTGCTGCCAACACGCGGTATTAAAGCGGACACCTCGGCGTGGGCCAGGGGATTTACAGTGGCCCCAGTGTCAGACACCCCGGCACCTGGGAAACACTTCACCTTAACGTTCACTCTTCGATTTACGTGCTTCCGAAGCGTAACGCTCTGAATAATCGACTACAAGAGAAAAAGCACAATACTGTTGCCAATGTGCAGCAGACAAACTGCTAAGAGGGGAATCTCTATTCTGAGTGCCAATGGGAGAACCTGGAGCCAATGGCACAGGCCTGGGCTTGTCGGACCCCCTCCTCGCGGTAATCCCTTCGCCACGAGACGGATCAAGAGCACAACTATACATGCTAACCGCCGCAGGGCCCGCGGGGCAGGCGACGTTACGTCTAAAGGTGTAGAAACATTGTCGGTAAAACATCGGGACAAACTGAGTCTAACCGACTCCGTCCACGTCACCATTTTTCCTCTGTATTTGCTACGCATTTTGAACACGAAAAATCGTCCGTGACGTCAGCAGGTTGAACTTCACAACACATAGTGCAGGACACACAACACATAAATGCAGCTTCTGAAGAAATGTGAACGATGGAACTTACGTTCGGTACGGACCCCTCGGCCCACGGGCCTCGGCTCAGCCTGGCTGGCGGCTGAAGATCAGACACTCGGTATTTTAAAGTGATTAGCGAAGGGAAAGTTGTTTCCTCCACTTCTGATAACTAATATTAACTTTTTAATCACTTTTTAATTTTTTTTATAGTTAACAAAGTATATGGTCAGGTGTTTATCTAAGGTTGTCAGTGTCGTTGCACCTCCCGCCACTTCTCACTGCTTCTCACTGCTTCTCATCGCTTCTCACCGCTTTTCACCGCTTTTCGCGCCTCCCGCTTCTTCTCGCGAGATCTTCCGGCTTCTTCCTTCCTCCTGTGAGTCACTCGGACCACACCTGGGCGGCGGCACCACAGTTACTGTGATTTCAGCAGGAAACTTCACTCTCTTCCACACTTCATTCCACGAGTAAAACTTGTTAACCTTTTTTGACTAAATTATCTACATTTTTTTCACTGTTTTTCAGTAAACCTGTTCACTTAAACGTCTTTATTCAGCACGTCATGAGGCGGGGCTGCGAACCCCTCGCCTCCCGTGTGACGCAGTGACTAACGTGTGAGATGAGCTGTGCCGTACACACTGCACCGCGGTAAAAACACTACATTCTGACCACATTCAGTCTTTTCTGACAAGGTGACTGTGTTTACTGTGTTTTTCCCGCTCAGCTCAGGGCTTCACGGTCGTGCATGTGTTTCCGACCCGCTGTCGGCACCTCACTTGTTCATTTCCCCCCTTAAACAGTAAACAGTAACTTAAACAGTAACTATGTGTTTGATTTATAAGAATTCGTGTCACAAAGGGCCCTTGGCTCAGTACAGTGGGATTTTTTTTCCTGCCTGCTTTTCTTGCCCATCCAGATTCAGTACAACTGTGGCTTTGGCTCACAAAAATGAACGAATAAAGAAACGGCTCAGCGTTTCTCCAAACAAGTTAGTATCAACAAAAATGTCAAATTCAGTTCTGAACTTATAAGGTTCTTAGATCATCGTGCCAGTCAGTCTAATTCCAGCGAGATGTGACAAGTTTATATTGTGTGAGAAACACTGTAACTGATCAGAAGTTACCGGAACGAATGTCGGCCGCAGGCCTGGAGGAGGAGGAACCAGTAAAGGTGAGAATGTCTCGCGGAAGACTTGCAAATGCTCTGTAAAAGCCATCGTGCTGATGAAAAGTGGTTCTCCTGGTTCTTCTGCATGACACCGTCCACTGTGAGGCATGTGGTATGTTTGACACTGAGAACATCAGGGTGTGGATGAACATTTATTGTCTCCTTTTAAACACATAAACCAAACACCTTGCTGCTGTGAGGTGAAACTGAGCGGCTTTCGGGTGGAGTGAAGATCGTGGAAACGGCTCACGGACGCAGGTGTTTATTAAAAACACGTGTCTACCGTATTGGTTCAAGTTACGTCACGACTGTGTGGACTGTCTTTACGAAACTTTTTACGTCTGTTTTGTTTTGCAGATGAAAGGATGGGCAACCATCTTGTCTGGAAAACATCTCTCCTGGTTTCGGTTCTGTCCTTATCGCTCTCATTTCTTTACCATATGGATCTGTACACACGGAAGACACGGTATGTAATATAACATTTCTTCACATTCAATACAAATCAGTTTTAACACGATTGAAGTAATGTTGGTACGTACAGCTTGGGGGGGGGTTTATCACAGTCACAGAGACTATTACAACAACAACAATAATAATAATAATAATAATAATAATAATAATAATAATAGTGTTCCTATTTTAGTACTACTATCTGGCTGCTGGGTGATTTTTATGTCTTTGCTCCTGAAGAGACGCACCAACTGAGGCAGTGTGGGCCTTCAGGAAGAAGAACGTGTCGGCATCACAATGTTCACCAAAGGCTCATGTCACGTTCCTGAAAGACCACAAGACAGCCAGCAGTACGGTCCAGAACATCCTTTTCCGATACGCGGAAAGCAGGAACCTGTTGGTGGCGCTGCCCACGAGCCAGGCGTTCCAACTTCTACTTTCCACGCCCCTTCAACCTGAGCTTCGTTTTCAGGTGAAAAAAGTGATGAGGAGCGAAGATACTTTCTACTTCTCAATCTTGAAGAAGCCGGTCACCTTGATGCAGTCTGCGTTCTCTTATTTTAAAGAGAAGTCCCCTGCCTTCCTTGCTTCTTCTTCGCTGGAACATTTCTTACAAGACCCTTGGCAGTACTATAACCCATACGAACAGCTTAACTGTGTGGCATGAAACTCCATGTGGTTCGACTTTGGCTACGACACCAATGCCGCCGTTTCCAAAGCATATTTCACTACGGTCCTTAAAGAAATCGAGAAGACTTTCGACCTAATACTCCTGTCAGAATATTTTGACGAGTCCATGATTTTGCTCAAGGAGGCCCTGTGCTGGGACATCGAGGACGTTGTTTCCTTCAAAATGAATCAGAGGAGCCCAAAAACAAAGAAACACGTAAGCGAGGACACGATCGAAAAAATAAAAGACTGGAACGCCCTTGACTGGGGCCTCTACAGCTACTTCAACCAGACGTTTTGGGCAAAGGTGGAGCGCACCGTCGGGCTGTCCAGGCTGTCTGAGGAAGTGCGTCGCTTGAAGGAGGCCAGGAGGAAGCTGCAGGACACCTGCCTTCAAGGAGACGGTCTCGCCGAGGCGCGTGCCATTCAAGACAAACAACTCAAGCCCTGGAAATTACCCTTCGTCCTGGGCTACCGTCTCAAGCCGGACCTGAGCGAGGAGCAGCGAGAAAGATGCATCCGGTACTTCACCCCACAGCTGCCCTACACCGCGCTCCTGTACGCCAGGCAGTACCCGGGCAAGCGGCCGAAGAGGCTGCCCTGAGACGCCAGGAAAACGGCGGGGCGTTCACAAACCCGGCCCACCTGGGCTCTTTTCTTCTTTCCCTGCACGATCGAAAGGAAAAGAGAGTCGGCAATAAGAAACAATCTGGGCCTGAATTCCTCCTCTCGTCGACGTGCGCTTTGCAGAAGTCCGCAAACTCGGCTTAATATCACACTCACTTTCACAGCTACAGTTCAAGGCCTCTTTTAAGCCAAACGCGGTCGGCGGCGGAACCGACAACCGGGGGAAAATTAGCCAAAGTAAACATTCAAACTGCATCTGAGTAAAAGTAACAAGTATCCTGGGGCTCAAATTATTTCCACAGTTTTAAATCATCCAAAAATATTCCAGCGAACCAGAGATCCTGCGGCAGAAACGTTACAAAGGGTGTACAGTCGTGGCAGGATTTGAACCAAGAACCTTTAGGTGGCAGGTCGTGAGCGGGAAGGTCTGCGCTAACCCACTGCCTCGGAACACAAGGCCCCAGATGCCCAGTAAAACTCTGCAAGCAAGAAGGAACAAATGAAAAGACCAGGAAGTCGCCGCGGCGCAGAAACCTCACTAAGTGAGGGTGGGGATGCAGACGGAGCAGGAGACCGAGGCTCGGCTCCCGGGACGGTACACGCTGCGTCGGTCTGCATTTCTGCCGGAAGCGAAACTCCTCATCTGTCGGTCGCGAATAAGTGTCCGACGTCCCTGAGGAGACCCCTAAAGAGCAGCTCGTGGCCTCGCAGAAACATTTTCCAGATTGTTTCTTTCTAATTCTGCTTTTTGGGACCGCCTTCATTCGACTCTCTTCCGCAGTGTTTACAGCTTGCCTCTGACGTCCGTGAGGGACCGGGATGAACAGTCAAGAGCTGGAATCAAATTGTTGTCCGTGGGGACAACATGTTTATTTTGTTTAATTTAAAATCGGGTTCAGATTTAACCAAAATGCTCGATATCGAAGACTTTGGCAGAACCGACCCTGTATATCTGACTCGCCTTTTCCTGTGCCGGTTGGAGAGGAATGGAGGGGAGCAGAAGTTGCCTACAAAACGCTCCGTCGCTGGGACCGATTTCGCGGTTGTGGGAACGACTTGTTTCAAATCTTTTCCTATTTTTTGACTTGTTTTTTTTAAATGAAAAACACTTATAGTTCCATTTTAAGTCTCAATAGAGATAAAGCAGTAAACGGCGGGACCTCCGTTTTCCTCAGCCTTTCTTCACCGGAGCGGACTGAACGGGGCAAAAAAGTTCTGTTGGTAATAAAAGGGCTGTTAGCTGCGGTATCTTGTTCAATATTTTATGCAGTAGGTAACTGGAGAAGTTGACATGTTTCTTTTATTGCTCATTTATTCGTTGCTCGTTTATTGTTTCGTGTTCTTCTTCTGTGCTTCGATCGTGAGAATAAAGAGTTAAGAGCGCGACTTCCGGTCCCCGCTGCGCTTGTGAGGCGGAGGACGGCGACACACCCGCTTCCTGCTTCCTGCTTCCCGCTTCCCGCTTCCGCCACGTGAGCGTTCGGAGGTGCGTCGCGGGGAGGAGCCGCCGCGAGCGCCTCTCGCGCTCTCGGATGTGACGCGACTCCGCTCCTCTCCGCGTGCTTCTTGGCCGCGCGGGGGGGGAGGAGCAGGAGCAGGAGCGCGAGCTTCAGCGGAAAATGGCCGACGGTGTGGATCACATCGACATTTACGCCGACGTCGAAGAGGAGTTTAACCAGGTCAGCGCGCGTTTCCCCGCCAGTCGCGGATTTGCTCCCGCGTCTCTGCAAGCCCTCCTTCACCCCCCGCGAAACGAGGGAGCGCGCGACTATTGTTCGCGTTCGCGGTTTCGAAAACCGCCGCAGCTTTTTTGTTCAGTGTTTGCGTGGGGTGGCGCGGGAGTTGCCTTGCTCTCCGAAGCGGCTCGATCGCAGCGGTGTAGTTCCGTAGCGAGAATAAGTAGCGTCCCCGCAATGTGGAAGCGTCGCCGCTGTCGCGCGGGTCGCGGTGCGGGTTGTGGCCGGAGCGCGCGCCAGTCGCGCGGCTCGCGCCGCCGTGAGGCGAACCAGGCCGCAGCGCTCGATCGCGGCGGACCGGCGCTTTATCTCCGCTTATTTCGCTCGTTTGGTCCAAACTGCGGCGGTAACTCGTACACGGACGTTTTAGGTCTCTCTTCTCCCCCGATGGCCCTTTGAGCGACTCGGCTAACGTGGTCAGTTTACCGCGGAGTGTCGGCTGGCTTCAGCGCGCCAACTTTGTCCGTTTGTTTGCAGTTAAGTTCGCAGAAACGCCGTTGCGGGCGGTGAGTTTTTCCCGCTGTTCGCCTGGAGCGGAATCGGTATTAACTGGAGTTAATACGCCGTGCGCTTATTGACAAGTAGCTGTTTCACCGTGGGTTTCGTGGGGTGACAGAAAACTTCATGGGACCGAGCGGTCTATTGTTGTCTCGCTTGGAGCAAAACAGTTGATGGATGTCGAGGGGTGAGGAAGGCTGGACCGCACTATTCCAGGCACTGTACACCTCCCTGGCTTAAAAGAAGGTGGGAGCGAAGCTCTCACTGGTCCTGCCATCCGTTCTCACTAAGCGGTCATCCTGAGGAGGGTCACGGCAGCTCGGGGGTCTGTCCCAGGAGCAGAGGCACCAGCTTGAGAGTCGGCGTCAAGTCAACGCGGTGGAAAAGAGTAGATGCGGCAGAGCGCAGGATCTGCGCTTTTCGCCCGTCCCGCTCGTGTCTGCTTGAGCTCGGAGCCGAGCGGTCGGGGCGCTCGAGTCCCGCAGCGGGAACCTGATGGGGAGACGCCCTCGAAGACCCCCGGAAGCGGTCTTCGCCTCTGCTTCCCGAGCCGGTTCCAGCCTGCACCTTGGCTTCATTGTGGCACCGGGATCCGGCTACCTGTAGCGTCTAGGTGCGTCCGTGTACTCCGGACAACCGTGGGCCGAGGGTCAGTTAGCCAGTTGAACTGTGGGTTGCCGTCTCTACCTCGCGCGGCCCCGAGAAACCCCTAGCTGATGAAAACGGCTTACTTGCGGAGCGCTGTACTTCGCTGTGTTTGCGGTGTGACACTTATGAGGATCGTGGGTGAATGTGAAAGGTGAAGCTGAGCAGCTACGCCGATTCTCAGTCTGCTTAAGTGATCGCAGGTTTGCTGTCTAATGCCAGGATTGCATTTTCTTCCTCCTTGAGGACTGCTCGGTTTTCAGTTGTGTATATCATCACCACCACCAATAACTGTCCTTCCACACAGGAGTCTGAATACAATGTCCATGAGCAGATAGATCTGTATGACGATGTTATTTCACCATCCGCCAACAACGGGGATGCCCCAGAGGACCGGGACTACATGGACACCCTGCCTCCACCTGTGGGCAGCGAAGGTGGAAAGGGTCCCCCACCCAATGCCAGCTACAACTACACTGGGAAGCGGGTTGCGCTTTACATTGGCAACCTAACGTGGGTACGTTTATGGAGAACTCCTGTACGCCCTGAGAAGACTTGTCAGTTCTGTCCTCTGTTTCAAATCTAATGATTTCTAATTTATTTTTACTCGCTTATCCTTTCTGCTTGCAGTGGACAACAGATGAAGACCTGACCGAGGCTATACGCTCAGTGGGCATAAATGACGTCCTGGAAATTAAGTTCTTCGAAAACCGAGCCAACGGCCAATCTAAAGGGTAGGGCAGTTTGCATGCTTGGGGTAGCAGACCTCCTGCTTTGAGAGGGGACTTTGGATTTAGCTGGGACTGGTATGGATGAATATTACCTGACCTTAATACAGAAGAAGTCAGTGTTGTCTTTTCAGACACATACTGGTGTGATTCTGAAAAAGAGAACAGATTTGAACCTGGTTGACTGCATGGAGGAGGTGGTGGTCTGTTCCTGCCTCACCGATCTGCTCCTCTTTCCAGCTTTGCCCTGGTGTGCGTGGGCTCCGAGTCATCCTCCAGGAAGCTGCTGGACCTGCTGTCCAAGCGGGAACTCCATGGGCAGAACCCGATTGTGACCCCCTGCAACAAGCAGTCGCTCAGCCAGTTTGAGATGCAGTCCAGGAAAAGTGAGCTTTCCACACTTTCCACAAACACTGCACCGGCATGGGCGATCGCCCCCGTCTCCGGTGTCAAGTCTCTCCTCTCCTTTCCTTTCATCCAGGCACTCAGTCAGGGCAGATGTCAGGAGAGGGCAAGGCTGGCCCCCCTGGATTGGGCCCCCGTGGTGGTTTCCCCTTGGGCAGGGGGAGGGCCCGGTTTCCTGGAGGTTCTGTTCCCCCTGCTGACCACTTCCCTGGGCACGTGGGACCAGGTGGCCCCCCTCCACACTTTCCAGGTAAGCCAAGTGAGGCTTTGGGAGCCAACATGAAACATTTGTTTGCTGTTTTGTGTTCAGTGCATTTTCCCCTTTCTGTGAAGGACTGATGATCATCTCTCTGAACCAGAGCTAAATCACTGCTAGTTCTTTATGCTTTCACTATATCCTTATTAACAGAGTACACTGTTTCTGTTCCCGTTTCAGGAGGTCTCCAGGGCCCTCCCCGTCCGCCACCTGGACCCCCTGGCCCTCCTGGCCCTCCTGGCCCTCCACCTCCTGGTCAAGGGCTCCCACCTCCAATCTCTGGCCCCCCAACCCGGGGTGACCGTCCCCTCCCCCCAGTCATGTTTCCAGGGCAGTTTGGCCAGCCCCCGGTTGGCCCCCTCCCTCCTGGCCCTCCGCCCCCAGTCCCAGGCTACGGTCCTCCACCAGGACCACCTCCACAGCAAGGCCCTCCCCCTCCAGGTCCCTTCCCTCCCCGTCATCCTGGCCCTATTGGTCCTCCACTTGGGATCGCCCCCCCACCTCACATGGCTGGGCCTCCCCCTGGTGGCCCACCACCAGCTGCTCATGTAAATCCAGCGTTCTTCCCACCGCCAGGAAATGGTGCTATGCCCACATCTGATAGCCGTGGGCCACCCCCGAACGATCCTTATGGCCGACCACCCCCATATGAAAGAGGAGAGTACGGCCCGGCCAGCAGGTGACGCGTCCTCACGAGTATCGTTCGATCTCTGATAGCTGGCCCAATGCACACTCCCCCTTTGTAGACTGACTTCTTCCGAGCGGCTCATTCAGGGTTGTTCTGTAAAGGTGATTGTTTTGCCTTTCGGTCTGGTGGTTATACAAGGGTAATCAGAAAATGCAAAGAATTTTTTTTCAGTTCTGACATATAGGAGTAAAATTCTTACTTTTTAGTTGAACCTTGTTGACTTGAATAAAATTAGTTTCTTGTACTTGCAGTACAAATTGACAGAAATGACCTTACCTTGCTTTTCCATATGCATCTTTATATCGCCGGTTTTATGAAGGTGATAACTTAGATGAAGACTTGCAGTGAGGTGTGTGCACTCCTGACCGTATTGCATGAAGTGCTATCAAGTGTGCTGTTTTGTTGGGTTGAGTTATCTTTCTGCCCTCTTTATTCCACGACTTTTTTTTTTTTTTGTGGAAACTAAGACCCGCCCCAGTCTGGCTGTTTTGTGTAACCTGGGTCTTCCTCTGTTGGGTATCTTGGTTGGTGCCGTTGCTGATGAGCTCTCTTCCCCCTTCTGCACCAGGGAGATGGAGGCAGCTCGGACTCCCTTGAGCGAGGCTGAGTTTGAAGAGATCATGAATCGCAACCGTGCCATCTCCAGCAGCGCTATCTCCAGAGCAGTCTCCGATGCCAGTGCAGGTTTGTATCGGTACTGGACGGAGGGCGACGGTCACGCCTGACTTGCTTCTCTGCATCAATCGACTCCTGTCTGCGTGCTCTTTCAGCTGACTACGGTAGTGCTATTGAGACGCTGGTGACGGCCATTTCCCTCATCAAGCAGTCCAAAGTGTCAGCCGATGACCGCTGCAAAGTTCTCATTAGCTCCCTGCAAGACTGCCTGCATGGGATCGAGTCCAAGTCTTACGGCTCGGCCTCCAGGTAAAACCGCTCCTTGTAGACCTCCACACTTCGCTGCTTAGCCTTCCACGTGGACCATCCTGTGTTTCAGTGCTGCTTCAGCTTGCCAGAAGTAGAACCCTTCCAAAATGTGTACGTGAGGGTTGCTGGGTGTGAGAATTATTGGGACCTGTGCTCACATGGCATTAGTTTGGGGGGAGTTACTTTGTACGTGTGGACCATGGAGTTGTGCTGTCCCTCCAGAAGACGGGAGAGGTCCAGGGAGAGGGACCACAGCCGCTCGCGGGAAAAGAGTCGCCGACATAAGTCACGCAGCCGTGACCGACACGAGGACTATTATCGTGAACGCAGCCGGGAGCGTGAGAGGCACAGGGAACGAGACCGAGACCGCGAGAGGGACCGTGACCGAGAGAGAGAGTACCGGCACCGCTAGGGAAGGTGTGTATATTGAATTTATTCACCCCCTTCAAACCACAGCAGGGAGGCTGCACTATCTGCAGATGCCGGGACAGGTGTGAGCAGTAGGTTCTTACCAAAGTGGTTCTGCTCAGGGTTGTTTACGCTGGTTGTACATGTGTGCATGTATGTTTGTCCATCTGTCTGTCTGTCTGCTCACCTCTTGAAACCAGCTGGCTGTAGTGTTTATGTTCTGTTGAACTTAACATCCACTGCTTTCTTCCTCTTTCGATACTTGCTGTATTGTTTCTCTTTGTGTATAACTCTAGGAAGACTGCATTGGAGAATGATATTACTGAGGTGTTTTACAGATTAAAGTATTCATTTCTGTTATACAGCGTTGTATAGTGAAGCAATTGTCAATACTGCTGCATGGAGACCAGTTTCTCTAGCTTTTTGGTCAAGTCTATTGGTACGTTTAAAATCAAGCTAAGCTAAACGTGTTAGCAGGAGACTCGCTACGTTTTGTATTTGTTGTGAATGTTTTTCAGGATTTCAAGAAATGACAGAATTGTAGTATGTTGACTGAACAAATCAACAAAGATGGCTTAAATTTTCCCCTTTTTGCAAAAACCTGTGCTACAAAGGTCTTCTGGGGTGAGCAATGAAACCTGCTTTTCTTAACAAAGGTGATTAATTTTTTCTTTATGGCCTGACTAGTAACAGCAGGCTTTACCTTCTTTATTTGGTAAACATATTCAATGATATTCTGTAGAAACAGGTTTGGCAGTTTTTTCCTTACTTTTTTGTTTTACTGTTAAAACTGTTCATTTGCATTTATTTTAATTGTTTTGACTACCAGTGATTTTGTTGTTTTGTTTTTGTTTTTTTTTTTTGGTTTTTTTTTTTTTTTTTTTTTGCATATTAAAACTTATGTTTTTAAGAAGAAAAAAATTGTGTGTTTTCTCAGTCAAAAATCCCATGGTCCTCATTGCAGCTCAANTTTTGTTTTTTTTTTTTTTTTTTGGTCTGGAAGTACCGTATACCTTACTGAAGCATTCAGTCAAGCAGATTGAGACATTGTCTGTACATCCTGAACAAAAATATAAGTGCAACATTTGGTGCTGCTTCTGTTTTACAGAAGTTTGATTTAAAAAATACATTTTTTAGGCACACATAGGATACAACATTCGAGTTTTGAGACATAAGTTCACGTTTTTGTAAAATTTTGTTTTTGATTTATTGATGACCTGCTGCACAGGTGTGGCATCTCAGCAGGTCGACTGAGCAGCACGATCCCTACACAGGTGATCCTTAGTGTGGGGACAATAGAAGGCCACCCTAAAATGTGCAGTTTTTGGGCAGCAACACGATGCCCCGGGTGCCTCGGATTTTGCGGGACCGTGCCGGCGGCCTGCCGACTGCAGGGACGTCCACTAGAGCTTTTGGCAGTACGTCCGACCGGCCTCGACCACAGGAGATGTTGCGCTGCTATAGGCAAGTGGTGGTCATACTAATGTGGGAAACCTGTTCCACGACCCAGCCTGTTCTTCACGGTATCGCTAACAAAGAGATAAATAACAAATCGGTGTCAGTCGTCGGATTTCCATTCACCGATTTATCTTCAGTAATGTCTTTGAAATGGTTGCGCTTATATTTTTGTTCAGTGCATGTATGCAGACAAGCATGCAAACTCTTTGGGTCTGAAATTAAAGAACTTAAATGTGTGTAATATCGTAAACTTGGAAGCTGGTAAAGCAAAATGTTGCCTGTGTTCTGAAGTTTAAAGTTGAATTCCCATTTGAATGAGCCTTGGGGCTGACAGCCCTGCTGTGTCACAGTGTTTGCTGTATGAAACCATTTTATGTCTGAAATGTAACTACTTTGTTCAGCATCTGAACTCTGTAAAAGGTTGAGCCTTTTTCTGGATATGTGTTGATTCCGCAGCTTCTGTTGCAGTCAAAAAAAAAAAGTGAGGCTGGACTTGAGCGACGAGTTCCCTGCGCTGGTTATCGTTTGGTACGGCGGGGATGAAGTCCCTCTAGGGACTTCTGTCATATGTTTTGGGGAAAAGTACTTCCAATGAACAACTTCAGTAAAATCCCTCAACTGTATAAATGGTTTTTAAAAAATCATGTTTTTCAGTTTATGTTGCAGAGCCTTTTTGGCTGAACAGATGGGTTTTGTGTGACTGTTTGTCAATTTTCTCACTGAGCGCTTGTACCTGAACAATTGAGTATGACCCCTGAAGAACTGCAGGTTCATCGCTGATCAGTTAGTACAACATGTTGCTTCATTTAAGTGTCTTGAGTATAAACACGACTATTGTCGTCCTGTGAGGTGACGTTCCAGTGTCTGTAAAGTTGTGGCTCATAACTTTGCATGTATCCCCTCAGGTAGGTGGTCAGTGGTTGGGTTGGATGTGTAAAAATGTTTGGGAGATTTATCAGGAGGTTAAAAATGTTAACTGAGTACCACAATGGGAATTTTAAATGGCTTTAATGGCTTTTCGGGTGTGTAAAGGAGTTCTTTTGTATATATTCTGGACATCCTGTGCAGTTCAAGCTAATATGTAATGAGACAAACCACCTTACTGACAAAGTATTCCTCCCCCCAAACACTAGTGTTGGGAAGTAGGTGATTGAACAAGTTTTTGAGGTTCCACTACTCCAAAACTTGAAGCAAGCGCTCTTGCTCTTGTCCAAACAGTCTTCTGTAGGGTGTTCCTGCTTGCCGGACGTGCTCCGCGGGGGGCAGAACCTGCGCTTGTTCGCCGGCCGCAAATGCCAACTAACCAGAGAAGTTTTTGCTGAACGATTGTTTGGACACTTGCAGGATGTTTGGTTTGCACAGGTTTTAGAGTAATTTTGATTTCTAGAAAATGTCTCTCCTGCCGTTCTTAACAGGCACTTGGAGTAACTGACTTTAACTCTCCAAGTGTGATGCCACGCGTTCCCTGCTCCCAGTGGCTCCGGTGAAATTTGATCTGGTTTTTTCACTGGATTCAGCTGTAAAGCGTTGTGGTGTGGTCAGCTCATCTAAAATCTTTTTAGTGGAAAAACGTTAGGGTTACCAGTGTAATGCAGTGAATTGGTCTTGACCTTTTTTTTTGTTTTCTGCTCATCGGGTAATGTTTTCATAGCTGCCTTTTTGTAACTGTCACTTTTGTATATACCCATGTTATGTCAGGTTATTAAACCCATGTAATGATGCATATCTCTGTGCGCTTGAGTTTTAGGTTTGCACATATCGATATCGTGTTTCGGTGTGTTTGAGGGTCTCGGATCTTTCCTACGGGGTATCTGAACATCAAAGTCGATGCGTGCATGGCGAACTGGTGTGAGGGCAGCAGGGCTGGTACGTGAGGTACGGTGCGAGACGCTCCTGTGGCCGCTGCAACCGGTGGTCTCGGAGTTCCTCTGGGCTCAGGCGATACACACCTCGTGGCTGCAGCAGGGTCCCCGTTGGGGCCATGGGTGTGTGTAATTCCCGCTCTTGTTAGGTGGAAATATTTAGCTCCTGCCTGCCCCAAAGTCACCACACTGATTTCTTTCTTTGCCGTTTTACACTTCTTTCCTTTAATAGGTGGTTGGGCAATAGGAACAATTCTTTATTTCATGCTTTACTTTATTACAGGTTTATTTTTTGTGTTTATCCATGTTGTTGAAATCCACTTGTACACCCTGCTGGCCACTTCCGTCGTATTTGGTTCGCGTCGTCCTGGGCTGAACCGTCGCTCTTTGTACAAATGTCCCAAGTGACGATACGCGCCATAGCCGCTGCTCAGTTGTTGACACAATCCTGTACATGTAAGCTTGCAAGTGTTCAGAGTCCTACTTGGCATATCCTCCGAGTTAGTTTATAGAAAAGCAACAGCTGCGGTACTTTTATTCAAGTCACTTTTAAAGTTACATCTCTGTTCCAGGGCAAGTTGCGCGTGCGTGCAGATTTCTGAAGAAATCGCAGCTGTCGGTCGTGTTTCACGTGTTTGTCCGGGTGATGTTTCACACCTCTCCTTTCTTTGCACAGTACAAGAGTAGTTTGTATTTGACTGGGCTACATCAATCAAACTGCACCCTTCGTTTTGACACAGCTGAGGGACGAGGACAGGAATCACTGGTCACGCCGGGGTCCTTCAGGACCGGACTGTCCTCGGCCGTCGTCACTCTGCCTGCGGTCGACTGGAGGGACTGGCTCGGTCTGAACACAGGAGCAGGCTGAAGCAAAGCCTGCGCTCTTGGTGAACCTGTCCACTTTTACTTTTATGTTGCTTTCAACTTTTATTTGTTATGAGAACATGTGATTCAGTGTTAGAGATTTGCAAATTAAGATTCCTGTTGTGTACAAAAAGACAGCTTTTGAACAGTATGTGCGATTTGTTAGTAGACGGTTGTCTGGCTCTTTTTTAGACTTTTTTTTCCCCCCTTCCTTGTTATAGTGTTAATGTTCGGATAATGTTTGTCAGAGCTCTGATTATTAAATATAAATTTAGTGTTGTAATAAACTGCTTACTGGGACTGATAATTGTCCATTTACCACACAGTGTCTTTGCGTTTCTCAACATGCCAGCGATGTGTTCATTTATGTTAAATGTGAATGTTTACTGGATACGCTGAAGCCGGTGGAGGCTTTGCCCCAGGGGGTCTGTTAAGACGCTGCGTTAACTGCAGTTTTGCCAAAAGATTTTTTATGAATGCACGATTGTTTAAATAACCATCTTTGGTATTGCCTTTGTTTAAAAAAAAAAAAAAAAATCAGGGGTGTGTTCTATGCTGGCCAAGCATTTTAATGTTGTAGCATAACCAGTGGCAGTGTGTTGTTTCTAGAACCTTCTCTGGTTGTCAGTTGCATATTTCTAATTATCCCCTGCATATAAGTCATTTCACAAACGTCACCTTTTCACTTCTATGTATTACATTTTTTGTTCAAAATATTTTGCTGATCTGTCATCTCACAAACTAGGAGTGAAAGGTGTGAAGAGAACCTGGAAGTAAATATTAACTGAAAGTCTTGTTTAGTTTTCTGAGCCTCCTGGCCTTGAATATCGACACAAAATGAGGTTTGACTCTTGCTTATGTACTGCCTTCAAAATGTTTTTGATCTGCACTGTCACTGGATGGTTTCAGATGGTTCATGGATGAGGAGAAAACTGTACTTTTCTGACTTTAACCTGTTTTACAATTGAATGTCTTCCTCTTGATGGTGATGGCATGTGGAAGGTCTGAACGTGTACATACTTGAGGCTGTATGTTGTACTTGTCAGTATTTGACCTGTTCTCCTTGTTTAGTGTCTCAGTGAAAGGTGCACCACGCGAAATGTGAAAGGCACAGCCAACAGAAGTGAAACCTGTAAAACTGTCCCTCGGTTCTGCTTTGTTTGCCTTGAACTGGACAAGTTTACAAATGGCACATGAAGGAGTTTGTCATTTTTACTGTTACACACGAGGACTCGGCACCAGGTCTTTTTGGGCCGCTGTACAACACCCAGAATCCGGCACGTTGTGGGTGGCACTGTGGCCCAAAAGGACAGCTGATGCCCCCTCTTGCAGCAATGTGGGTGAGACTTCAAACAGGGTACAGTAGCCCTGTTTTCTCTGGTGCAGTTTGATGTCTCACCAGGGTATGTATGTTGAACAAATGTACAGTGATGTTTCTGGTGTGTGTGTGTGTTGAGAGGTGTGAGGAAACAGGGTTTGACACACTTTAGAAGTTCACTTTGGTGTTTTAGTACTTCAGAATCAATCTTGCATTGTCTTGTTTAGTTGAGGTGCACATCTTAAGCTACTGCTTTGTTCCATTTCATCAAAGTGACACCGAGTTCAGCTGGTAAATGTGTGTTTTCTGTTCAAGATTGTTGTTGTTGTTGTTGTTTTTTTTAATGCTGTGTTTGCTGAGTAGTAACAATGACATTTATACGTGACACTTGTCATGACTTGATGGAGACCATCCTTAGCTGAGATACTTTCTTCCCCCAGGTAACTTGTGAGCGAGCTGCGGTCAGCAACCTCATTGAGAGGAAACGCTGTGTGTGACTTAATGCATTGGTTTTCAGTCTTTAGGATTCACTCGCCCACCTGTCCGGTAAGTTCTCCCCTTCGGCGGGACGTCACGCCGCGTGCGCCTGCTCGCGCTCCACCACGTAAGTCGAGCCCGTTTGTTTGGACGCCGCTGTAGAGGCTGTGGTCTCAGTAATGTTTATGGCCACTTATTCTCCTCCCTGCACATGTAGCACCTGACTGTTCTTCATTACTGCCGCGTTTTCACGTTTCTGTTTGACACGTCGTGTCCCTCAGCGGGGGACCTCCCACTCAGGTTCAACTTAAGTCACTTTCGCTTTACTAAGGACAATAAACGCTTTACCCTGGAGCCGCGCTGTCTGGCTGTGTTGTGACCCTCTAGGCCGCTTTCGGCCCGCACTGGAGCCCTTTTACCGAGGTGGTCTCGGCGGGACGCCTTTAAACCGGCGCTGCCGTTGCCACGGGCGACCCCGGACGCCGCCTTCCTCCTCAGTTGTCGCCGTGTCCTCGAGTGGCCCCGGCTGCAGTCACCGTTTACCGAGCTGATCGTGACGGCGGCCGCTTTAACTCGCTGCAAATGTGCCGAGAGGGAGGATTTACACAGTTACCGCCTCTGTTGTCACGTACTGCCCGCGACAGAGGGGCGCCGCGCTGTTCGTTCAGAAAAAGCAGCAGACGCCGGCCAAGTGGGCTGTGTGCGGGGTCTTACCGCGACGCTCCAGTGCTGAGCAGAACGGTCACTTGACGTCAACCGTCTGCTTCGGCTCGTCTCGACTTTGTACAGCGGCACCGAGAGCCGTTTAATTCCCGAACCGAACCGACCCGAGCTACACGGCCCGTGTCCGTGGCGATGATCTGTAGGCGCGCGGAGTTCGCGGATAAACCACAGAGGTGAAGGCGGCCGGACCACCCGCGGCTGACCCTCAGGAGACCCTCCCATCACGGTGGGAAGCGCGGCACCCCCGGGTTTCCAGGGCAACGCCGACCCGGATGCAGTTGCCGCGCGCTGCGGTCGGCGGCGCGAGGTCCTCGGCCTGGGCAGCGATGGGAGCCGAGCGCTCGCCTTTGGCCGCCGCGCGGCTGTCGGGCTGAACGGCGCGCGCGAGCGCTTCCGGAGCCGCTTACGCTGCACGTCAGTGTGTGGAGAGCAGCGCGCGGGACGAGCGCGGGATTCCGGGACGTCCGGCTTTTCGACGCACTTTACGATCGTAAGTGTTCGCAACTGGTGGGGGGGGGTCGTCGCAGTTTGCGCGTGGCGCGGAGCCCGCGGCGCACGCGCGCCACCGCCGCTGTTTACAAACGTGGCCGTTCGAACAGATGCTGAGCCGCGGCGGTGGCGAGTTCTCCTCGGTCAGCAGGTCTGCAGCGCCCGGGTTACTGTCGCTAGTTAAGCGGGGTCTCGCCCGTCGCTCCTCGGCGGCAGCATCGCTGTTAGGTGCGAGGGGGCGGCGGCCGCGCTGGTTTCTGCAAATATTTGAGGAATGTGATAATTCGGGCCGCGTGTGAGACCCAGAGCCCCGCGGGCGCCCTTCCACAGCCCGGGAGACACGGCGGGAACCGCTCGCTGCGCACTGAACGTGAGTGACTGACGGGGAAACGCGCGACAATCATGGCGCAGGAAGCGACTTTTATAGTTTGCGGGGTCCGAATGTTAGCTCGTTATTTCCTTTGTGTCGCTAACAGAAATGTCGTGTTTTGCTCTGGCGACGTCTTGAAGTGAGGAGACTGTTCGTCGTGCAGAAGTGGCTCGAAGGGGGTCAGGGAGGGAGGTGACACTGGGCTCCTGCAGATGTGTCCTGACGTTCAGCAGTTCTTCTCAGCCCCCTTTCATGCGAGCAGGGACTGTAGAGGAGACACCATTTCCCCCACATACAGCTGATGGATTTTCAACACTTGCACTTCTGGTTTTAACTGTGGACCTAAAACGGCCGAGTTTCTGCTTGCTGCCCTAAGCTGGCGGCGAAAAGCGCTCAGAATAGAAAGTGAACTTATTTCTTCCAGCATCTTTAACCTTATCGTATCGATACGGCATTTACAAAAGCTGCGGTGAACGGAGGTACGACCGGGTTCTCGCTCGAAGAGGTGCGGACGGACGTCACGAGCGCTAGCTGCTGTCCAGGTGAGTCTGTCTACTGTGTCTCACGGGGGGTGTGAACCTGCAGCTAACCTGGTCTACAAGGATGGCTGCGGCGGTTGAGCTCCAGTCCTCAGACTTGGGCCCTGGAGGAGACAGATATTCCTTCAAGCAGTTTAAGACGGTTGTCGCGGTTCCTCCACGAAACGGCTGCGTGTTTCCTGCCTCTGGTGGCGCCGGTAGTTTCCGTGCTAACCACAACCGGCGACTAAGGAAACCGGAGACTTGGAAAAGCGGATTTTGGGTCCGTTAACGCGATCGACGTGTAACATGAGCTGCCCGGACAAACGGAGGTTGAGCCGCGTGGACGCAGAGGCGCTCGGTTAACTGGGTGTGATGCGGTGAACTTTGTTTCGATCGGTTAACACGGTATCTCCACCCAAGGCGTCTCTTGCCTCGCCCTGCTGACCCTGCAGCGGACGAAAAAGTGGCATTAAACCATAAACCACGAATAACGCCGTAGTTTTGCTGCAAACGGAATAAAACGATCGATGTCGTCATTGTGCTGCATAAAACGCTTTTGTTTAAAAGTGAATGGTTTTGTTAAATTTAGCTGACGTACTAAGTGAGGTATTTTCCCTGCGGTTTTTACGATGATACTTTGGTTTTCTTTGCGTGCCTCTTTGTACCGCTGTGTTTGCTGAGCGTCGGCCGGGCTGGACGGATTCCCGAGTTGCTGCTCGCGTCCCGCACACTGAGCTTCAGAGCTGCGCTGGTGTTTCTTCTGGTTACAGCTGTGATGTGATGGAAGGTGCTGCCCCTCCTTGTGCTTTGACACCAAGGCCACACGTGTCCCACGTCGCGGCGACTGCAACCCATAAACATCCGGTTTCCCTGTAAGATGTTGCTTTTTTTGTTGGTGCATTTTAATAATAAGCAACGAAACAGTTGTATCCGTGGCTCAAATAATAGCTTAAACTTCCCTCACGTAAGCGAAGTGTGTGTGAGAGGCGAGTCGGTGAGTCGATAACGTGTTTGCGCTCCTGAGCAGCACAAGACGTGACGAATGAAGCTCTTTGGTGTTTCTCGGGCGCTCTGGTCTTTCACCTGAGATCCGCAGGCCTGTGATGCAGGAGTAACACGTCACGTAGGCAGAGGCCCAGCAGGAAGAGTAAGAGCTCGACGTGCAGGCAGCAGTGTGTTAAGTTTGTTGGTAGTGTTTTGGTTTCTTTCCCAGGCCTGCAGCCACTGTCTGCTGTCTATAAACATTCCCTCTGGTTGCGCTTCTAGGAAGCCTGGAATGTAGCTGAGAAGAGCTGATGTTTAGAGTGGGCCGCAGCAGAAGAGCGGCGTGTCCTCCTGCCTCTCGCCTCGCGCGCCTCCTCTGTCCGAGTCCCGTGGCGACGGTGTTGTATAAAGGAGACAGAACCGGGCCAGATCCAGAGCAGGGTCTGGAAAACTGCCCGCAGTCACTCGGCTCATCCGGTGAAGCTCTGGCACGCAGGTGGAACCACCCGCTCGCCGTGTCGATGAATAAACGTAAAATACTTCTCAAAGGAGTTAATGGCGAAGGCTTGTTGGGGGGTCGGTATGCAGGCAGCTGAAGCTGTGCTCGCCCCCTGCTGAGCACGTTCGTGAGGCGGAATTGAGCGCATTTGAGGACCGTGGTGTCTGAATGCTCGCAAAACCGAAGTGGTTCTGATCACTTAACCATGTGGGCATGGAGTGAACAGGGTGCACAGGTGAGGGTCCCTCCGGGGGTTTCCATAGCAGCAGAGGGCTCTTTCCTGCTGTTGGGCGGTCCTGGTTCCATCACGCCTGCAGGTTCCATCACGCCCCCCCCCCGCTGTCGTGCTTCTCATCACTTTGGAATATAAACAGGAGACCTACTAGCACCCTGTTACGGCTCTAAAGGCAAAATCACATCTCCAGGCTGCTTCAGAAACGTCTTGCAGAATGACTTTGAGTCACTGGTTTGGACCAAATGACAGCCGTTCACACGGGTGAAGATCCAGAAACCTCGCGCTTGTGTCTGTGGCACAATCTCAGCACCCCAGCATTTCTCTTTGTGTCTCAGCAGAAACCCAGCGGGCAGCAACTCTGTAGCCGTCATGTGGAACACGACCGCAGTCTGTAAGCTGGGGAGGTAACCATGAACGTTGATGGCTGGATCCAGGTGAGCCTTTATGAGAAACAGCCCTGTTGTCACAGGCTCCAGCGTCGTGAAGAAAAGTGAATTACGAGGTTTTAGAAAATAGTTCAGACGTGTTTCTTCCTCTTTTATGGAAAAATGTCCAAACCTCCTGCAGTTGTGGCCCTCAGACCAAAGTGAAGGCAGTTTGAAACCTCACTTCCACACACACACATCCGCTTGCAAGGAGAGTCTAATTGAAATATAACGTTTTTTGCACAACACGTTTCCACGTTTACATGATGAAATATTGAGAAAACGAGAAGGTTCCCCTCCTTACTTTTCTGTACGGGGTCTGTGTTCCAGGCATCTGGTGGCCTTCTGAAAAAGCCATGGGTGGCAGCTGCAGCTGTTCAGACAAACACTCAGTCCCAGGTGACCATCGAAGCAAATTTAAGGTACATGTTCAAAGCCCCCGTCCGCTGCACGCCTCAAGAGAAAAGCCGAGCGTGACCCCCCCCCGTGCCCCCCGCGCAGGTGATCAATGTGGACGATGACGGGAACGAGCTGGGCTCCGGTGTCATGGAGCTGACGCAGGAGGAGCTGGTTCTTCACACACGCAGGTACCACGCTGTCAGGTGGCCCTACTTGTGCCTGCGTCGCTATGGCTATGACTCCAACCTCTTCTCCTTTGAGAGCGGCCGGTGCTGCCAGACGGGCCAAGGTACTTATCCGGCGTGACTCCCGTTCGCCTCACTGCTTCGTACCGCGGTATTCGGCTGTAGTTGAGCTGCGAAAGGACAGTTTGGTCAAGTGTGTCCCTTGTTAATGTGACCGTTCGATTCTCACTGCATGCTGGCCGAGGATGAGGTCGCCAGTGCGGTAAGTTACTCTGTTTTCCGCCTCCGCTGCGTTGCCTGTGCTTTGTGTACGTGGCCACTAGGGGGGCAGTAGACCTGTTTTTTACCGTCCTCCCGGCTGCCTCAACTACGTTTTTGTCCTTTGCCGCTACAAGCCGTGTCGTATCGGTGAACGCAGCGTCACGCTGTTGTCGGCTTGGTGTTTCTACAGGAATTTTTGCCTTCAAGTGTCCACGGGCAGAGGAGATCTTCAACCTGCTGCAGGATGTCATGCACAGCAACAGCATCAGCGTGGTGGAGGAGCCGGTGCAGGAGCCCCCGGCCCCCCACACCCCGCCCCGTAAGACCAGCCTTCTCCTGTCCATCACGTAGACTGCCGGGGCAAAGTTTGGCCGGGGAGTCACTCGGATGTCGTGGAAGCTGACGGGCAACTAGATTGTTGGTCACCTTAAAGACCGCAGGAGGAATTCAGTCAGTATCGATTATAAAAAGATGTTTGGCAACCTAAAAATCCAGCTGTGCTTTAGGGTTATTAGGAGGCTCTTACTGAATCAAGTCAGAGTTCGAGCTGCTGCAGACAAAGCGGTTCTGCACACTGGTAACTGGAAGGTCACCTTTGTCCTGTCCCCCCGCTTCAGTGGTTGCCAACGGCATCCCCCGCTACCCGGCACTCGGCCCTCGCCTGCCCCCGGCGGAGGACGACGACTCCTACTGTCTCGCGGCAACTGAGGTAGGAGCCGAGAGTGGATCCGAATAACGTCAGAAGGTGGTGGAAGTAAGAAAGGTGGTTCGCTCACTCGCCATTATCGCTGTGCTCCTCTACAGCACCGTGTCGCTTTGGTGAACGCTGGCTTTTTTGCTAAGCGTGTTTGGCAGTTTCTGGCTCCGCTGCGGCTGGTCTTCTGCAATCACATTTAGCACCATCCAGTGGTGGAAACAGGGATGTGTGTAAAGTGATGCACTGTATCTAATTAGAACCCCATTGACGAGGGTCTAAAATAACGCTGCTGCCCTGTCGCCCCCCCAGGTACACACTTACGTCAATACCACAGGTGTACAGGACAAGATTCGCAGCTGCCCTCCTCTGGACCGTCGTCTGTCTGGCCCCGAAGATGCTGACCTTTCACAGGAGGCTCAATCCCAGGTGCTGCTGGCGTCAAGGGCGGTGAAGTTTGTCCTGGGACCCACACCTGTCCAGAAACAGCTGAAGGCCAAGGAGAGACGGCAGGAGGCTGCACCGGGTCCTGGCTGCCTGTCGGCCCACCAGCGCCGCGATGGCGCTGCCCCTCAACCGTGTACCTACAGCCCGCACAGGACTGCTGCGGTCCCGGGTGACACCGCACACGCGACACGCAACTGTGCCCAGCGCCGGCCGGCCCTGTCCCCCCTCTGGGAGGCCCCCGGGATCACGAGGCCTGACTCAGCGAAGCGAGAAGAGGGAGACCTGCGTGGGCTGAAGACACTGTCCTCCAACGGCTACCCCCTGCAGCATGGCCCCGAGAACTCGCATAACTACGTGAACACAGAGAACGTGCCGGCACCGGACCCCGGGCAGCACCGCCCCCGCACCGCCCCCACCGTCTTCGCGTTCGACTTGCACCGGCCCGACGCCCCGCGACACCTCCACTACGTCGAGGTGGAGACGGAACGGGGCTCCGGCTCCAGCAGCCCCAACACGCCGTGCACCCCCACCGCCCCCTTCCTCCAGCCCCCCTCGCGCCGCGTGGACCTGTACGCCATCATCGACGTCGAACGCACCGCCGCCATGTCCAGCTTGCAGAAGGCGAAGCCCCGGGACGACGGCATGTCGAGAAAGACGCGCCACAACAGCATGGACGTTCCCTCGTGACCTGACCCGACCCCTCGCAGGGCAGGGGGTCCAGTACCACGTGAGCCGCCCCAAACGTCGGTGGCCCTTTTGCACTTCCAGCACGGTATGAAACTGCGGGTCTGTCGTTCCTCTCAAATGCTTCCATGGTGTTGGGGGGACCTGCAGTTCTGCTGCTCCGGAGCTCACCTGGGAGGCCGTCAGCCCGGCAGGTGTATTTTCATTCCTGTTGCGTCCCTGGAAGAAAGACGTGCTTTAAGTTATTGGCAGCCGGCTGGTGGACGGGAGACGCACATCGTTCTGAGAAGGACGTTGTAAATCAAGGCTGTTTACTATATGTGAAACTGTCAGACACTTTCATACTCTGGTAATGTCTTTCGGTTATTCAGTGTATTGCAAAATTCTTCTAACAAATTGTTTATCTACATATAAGATACTTAAATGTCAGAATTGTTTAAAAGTAGCTTAATACTTTATTAAACCAGTAATAAACTATTTTCTGAAAGTTCTTCTGCTGATGGGTCTGCGGAAACAGAGGGCAGCGGTACCAGAGCGCCGCTGCTTTCCGTACATCTTCAGTAAGCGAATACAGCTGCTCTGTGTCATAGTGGTGCAGTTAAAACCTTTACAAACTTACAGCAGGTATCAAAATGTCCGTCTCCAGGCCCAACAGTCACTGTAAAACAGTCCGAAAGGCCCCCCACGGTGACTGCGGGCCACTGCAAATAACGCCTAAGAGGACAATTTGGTGTGATTGACAAGTATATAAATACAAATAACCCAGGATTCCTGCTGGCTTTGCCTAGAGGTCAGAAATGGTCCTTGGTTATGAACAAGTTGAGTTACAAACATCTCATTTGTAAGTTGAGGAGCCAGTAACTCCACACGACACAAACGCTCAAGTACAATTCACAGTTTCAAAGGTGACATGTTTATGCTCCTCAGCCCCACCGCTGACACCTCCTGCTGAAATATAACCAACCAACCAAACAAACAAACACCACACAGTTACTTCTGTCACCTTAATCATTACCACAACGCAGTTTTCCTCTAACTGCTTATTCTGCACATCCATCTGTAGGCCAATGTCAACCACCCAGGGTGGATTTATGGACTTGGACCCCCAGAGGTTCATTTTTCTCCCTCGCCTCCTTCTTGGGAGCTTTTTACTTCCCTCTCCTCAGTTACCGACGCGTTTACCGTGTTGCACCACCTCTACCTGCAGCCTCGCTGTATACCTGTCATCTGCTCTTCAGCTCAGTCTCAGAGAGAAGAAGCCTCTAAACTGAGCTGAAGGTGATTCACCAAGTTGTACAAAAGTAAGGAGATTGAAAAATGCGACATTTTGCCAGCTTCTCTCCACACATCCTGCAGACAGTGTCTCACCCATAGGGGGCAGCATTGTGCTGCCTTTCAGAAGGGCTCCAGACCCAGACCCACAAATCACATGCTGACAAGGTTAAGGAACTTCCAGTGCACTGGCCCCCTGTCCACCCCATAATCTCTTGCAAAGTGCTGGTGTGACAGGAGAGAACAATCTGTCCACCACCTCCGCGTAACCATCTCCCCTGGACTGGCCAGCCCTCCCTTACCCTTGTTTAGCACAACCCAGGGGGTCACAGCTTCCCTTCATAACGTGCCAAATGGCTTGACAGAAAAACTTCGGGGCCGTGGTAAGTGTGGCGTCCCAAAACTCCTCCCCTACCCAGAGGCCATTGCTGAGGGGCTTTTGGTCTGCTGGCAACTCAGCCAAATGAAGAGATCCCAGAAAGCATCACTCAGACAGCCTCCCCAGTGGCCACCAGGATGTCCAGGGTTGCTGCCATGAAGGCACTAACTGCAGAGCTTTCAGCAGCTACATTCAAAACTGTAGGGCAGAACGCTGAGGATCATTCAAGTTGAGTTGTTCTCCCACTGATCCGTCCAACAATCCTTCTCAGAAAACCCTCACTAAACATTTCAGTCCCTCACGCCCTGTATGTCAAACTGGCCAAGAAGTTGGCAGATCTGCCCATCTCTTCCCCTGACTGTCCAGAATATATGACCTCACAATGGATGACAAGAACAAAGTCCATCATCAGCATATGGTCCAAGGTGCTCTGGTACCAGGTACTGTACACTTACAAGACCCTCCTAGTCACAGCAGTCCAGAGTCTATCCCAGAATCAGTGGGCAATAGGCTATGAAACGACATCCCATCCAGGATGAGACTATTTGTAACCGATTTCTACCTCCTGCAGCAGCTCAGACTCTTTTTCCATCAGAAAGGCGGGATTTCACAACACCAGTACCAGTCTAAAAAGGTCCCTGTCACTCATGGCTGCCACATGACTGCCATTTCTCCTCACACCCACCCAAGGTGGAGCCAACAAGGTAGTTCCACATTACCACTTCAGGTGAGCTTGATCACTTTGTTGGTTTTTGTTGGTTTGCAGGCCACCTGTGGCTCACTGTTAAACACCAGTCTCAGATCTGGTCCCAGAAGCCCTCATCTGGACAGGGTGCACTTGGCTTTTATCAGTCTGTTCATATGTGTCTTTATAGACCATTCTGTGCAGCTTCTTCCCTCAGACATGTTCACCAAGGGAGTACCTACTGGGATCACAAAACTCCAGATTACACTGCTCACAAGCCACCCACCACCATGCCCAGGTGACAGTCCCTTGTTGTGAAAAAAGTCACCAAGAACTAACAGAAACTAATAAAACCCAACAGTGAACTCAAACCAAAGGTTTATCAGCACTCAGAATTCTCAACATGCAAGTTTCCTGTCCTTCTCCATGTTCTCATTCTTTAATTTGGCCTTACTGAACACTTCTGCTGCCATCAGCCTTGGTGGTGATGATGATGATGATGGTGGCAGGAGTGGTGGTAGGAGTAGTAGTAGTGATCGTGGTGGTGGTGGTGATGTTAGTAGTAGTCATGATGATGATGATGATGCTGGTGGTAGATGTGAGCATGGTGGTGGTGACGGTAGTAGTGGTGATGGTGGTGTTGATATGGTGGTAGTTGTGAGCATGGTGGTGGTGACGGTAGTAGTGGTGATGATGGTGTTGATGTGGTGGTAGTTGTGAGCATGGTGGTGGTGGTGGTGATAATGATTAAGAAGCTGGTGGTGACGGTAGTAGTGGTGATGGTGGTGTTGATATGGTGGTAATGATCATGGTGATGGTAGCTGTACTGATCATGGTGAGTCATGGGTCCCTGCCTGCTATAATACACCCTTTTACTACAGTCCTACAACAAGCAAGAAGGCTGTGGGCCATGAAGCCTTCATGCAGATTCAGGTAACACATGGGGCCAGCAGAGCTGCAGTTCATCAGTGGAGCTGCATGGAAAACAATGAATTACTCAGGAGAAACACGGCCTGAGCTGAGGAGCGGGAAAGGAGAGTTGGCTATGCAGTCGGGTGAGGGGCCGTGTCCTCAGTAGAACATCAAGACGACGCAGCTCATTTCCACCTTCCATCCGCTGCTTTGCGTAACCCTGTCCTGCTCTGGTCCAATGGGACGGCAGGACAAGCTGCTCAAATGTTAAACAAGCACACGTGCAGCAGCAGTCGGAAGACTAAGTTACTGCTCCACCACACCGCCGACCTGGACAACCGCTCAGGTGTTCCCAGAAAACACCGGAACACAAGCAAAACTGGGAGGTTCCAGCATAAAAACCGAGGATCAAGCGCGTCTGAACGGAAAAATGGTGATGATGGGGAGAAATGAAGAGTCACAAACCTAAATCAAAGTCAACCAGGACACCAGGAATGTGACACACAAGTACGTTTAACTTGGCAGCTGAGGGGTAACACGTCTGTCGCCATGTAGAACCCTGACAGGAACGGAGCTCGGTTTGTTTTCCCTCAGGACACCTTCGTGTCCGGGGTTTTGAAGGCCGAAATGAAGCTCCTACATCTACAAAACTGACGTCACAAGTAGAAAACAGCAGCGACAGAGCGGCACGTGACCGCTTGTTTAACGTCGACGCTGCAGGTCCTCCTCAGCAGAACAGTTTTCCAAAACCGATTAACCGCCATTATTGTCCACCAGTGTGACCAGTACTCGGCTTCATTCAGGTTTGTTCCGGGGGCTTCGGGAACAGAAACACGCGGTAACTCGCTCCTCACCTGCCGCGATTTAAACACATAAACAAACGCGTCACGTGACGTCCTTACCTGCTCACTTTCCCGCTCAACCACGACTTCGTGGGAGTGACACCGCTGGCCGGGCAGAACAGGGAAACACTCAGACGCACAAGTACGTAACATGACGAGCAGAAACAGTAAGAAAAACAGACTGCAGGTGAAACGCGAGCAGCGGAGCCGAAGCGCCTCAGTCGAACGGCAGCTGCTTCACATTATGGCGCCTTGAATTCTCTTGAATCCTATTGGCCAGGAAGGTGGCTGTGACGTCATCGACGAAGATGATTGGCAGAACGACGGACCACTGGCCGCCGGGAAGCAGGTAAACAAGCCAACAGACAGAAACACGCATATCGGGACGGAAAAACACCAATTCATAAACTGCTCCGAATTTGACTAATCTGTGGCGTAAGGTATGCAGATCAGTTTCTCGCCAATAACCCAAACATAAAAGGATTTATTGAAAATACTAAATCGCACTGCAGCACAATTCATCAGTAAAATATTCCTTAGATCTTTGCCTTGTGTGACACCTTAGTGTTGGTCCCATTTCTCATGTTTATATATCCGACTTGATGCCTAAAGCGATGATGCTACTAAATGGGGGAAAATGCTGTTACTTTGAAGCTTTTGTTCTGTGCAAGAATGCCATGTCTCTCAAAGATCACAAGAAAAACAACATACATGGTCCAGCGTTCAGTCTACCTTTCTTTAATATTTTACTGTAGGGAAAAAAGACACACAAAATGAAAATCCATTTTTATTCTCTCACTCAGTTAAAAAAATATATATAAACAGCACCACAATAAGATGACAAGTACATTTGACACACTTGGAAATCACCTTGAGATAAACACGAGGTTCCTGTAACATGACAGCTGAGAAGAAATGTGAACCAGTAGTGAGTGGCTTTGTAAAATCTAGCAACAAATAAATAAATCAATTACCGGAACTCTTCGGACAATTAAATTAAACAATAAAATGTACTTTACTAACAAAGCGGTACAATATCACAGGAGGTATTAGTGTTTCAGTCCGTTAGAAGACAACTAATAAATGCTGAAGCATGGGGATCAGGAACAGGGTAGACAGGTTATTTTCTTAACACCGTGTCACGTACAAAAAAATTCCATTAAAAAAAAATCGGAAGCAGAGTAAAAATAATTCACAATTTGTACAAAAACTAAAAAAAACTGTACAGAAACTGCACTGGAAGGTTCTTCGGTGACACAGGTAAGTGTGTGTGTGTGTGTGTGTGTAACATCGAGGGCCGACTAGTGACAAATGCCTTGAAGGGTCCAGATTAACTGACGCTACACAGTGCTGCACAAGTAACGTGCCCAAACCCTGCTGCTTGGTGAACCTCTGTACAAAACCTGCGTGTCAGAGGGNGTAACATCGAGGGCCGACTAGTGACAAATGCCTTGAAGGGTCCAGATTAACTGACGCCACACAGTGCTGCACAAGTAACGTGCCCAAACCCTGCTGCTTGGTGAACCTCTGTACAAAACCTGCGTGTCAGAGGGACAGGAATGGAGAACATAGGAGGAATGCAGGGTGAAGTCAGGGGGGCCGACAGGTGACACGGGCAACAGAATCCCCCTCTGCAGGGAAACAAGATATTCCAAGATATTACACGACAACTATGATACGTGGCTGAGCCGGAAACAGATCAATTCGCAATAAAACTCAATTCTCAACATTAAATGTTGAGAAAACAAATTCTAACTTTGGATAATAATTTCATTTACTATGTATGTTTAGTTTGAACATTTCTGTATTACTTTTAGGAACTAGGGAGGTTGACAATGTTTCTTGTATAAAAAATACTGCTTCTTGAGTAAGAAATTTGAGCACCAGTTCAATACCCATTTAAAAAATGCACAAAATTCTATATAAAATAACACTGCAGGGAGATGCATTTTCATACAAAAGCACCAAAAACTGAAATATATATAAATATACAGGCGATTTACAGTTCACATATCCAACGGCAATGATTTGAATATTGGCTTTCTGATATGGAAAATGCCCTTTTCACAGATATAATGAGTTGCTATGTGAGGGAGAACTGCTGCGGTTGGAGCCAGTGCTCACTGCACAGCTGCCTACTGACTGTCCCACAGATCGACCGTGTTTATCACGGTTTCGGCGCAAACCAGTTTTCTCTCGGTGGCAGAACAGCGGACGAAAGGAAAGGAAGTCAATCCTGTCATCCTGGTTTCCAAGGCCGTCTCTGCCAGGAAGCAGCAGCTGGACATGGCTGCCGGTTACACAGCTCCGTATCCGTAGGTCGCTCCACGGTGTTGCACATGTGGTCGTTCAGGCTTCGTCCATTTGACTGCTGGCAAACCACACGCCGCGATCGCTGCCCCCCGCCACAGGTCTGACTGCACTGTAGGATAGCAAAGGTTCAGAGCTGCACTAAGAATGTTTGTGCTGCATGGCCTCTGTTCACAGTCTTTGATGCTGTGTGTGTGCAGTTTGTGGTTGGCCAGTGCCGTCCCAGTCCCTCTCCTTACCTCTCCCCACATGCCAAAGTTCCACTGGGGACAGGGTCCCGAGTCACAGCTGCGGGTATCCCCCGGCTTCCCCACCTCTTCGCAATACGCGGCAGTGTGTCCATATCTATCCTGGCACACAACCACCCTCTGCTGGATTCCCTGCCCGCAGGTGCTGGAGCACTGTGGACGCAGAGGAAACGTTTTATGAACGTGGAAGGAACACACAGAAAAGCACGTATACAGTAAACACACAGAAAGGCTCCAGGACGTACCGCTCCCCATTGGCCAGTCCTCCACTGATTCAGGACGCTCCACCTCCTCCGGTCCAGACGCTCTTCAGGGTCATGCAGCCGGTGGGGTCCTTGAGGGTGTATTTTGGAGCCCTGGGGGTCATGAGGCAAACGGATGGGACAGGGCACAGTGCTACACTCCTGTTCCACGTCAGGTCGCTCCTCAGGGAGACAGAAGTCGTCCTCCAAATGGTTATAGAAGGTAATACACACCACGTGGCGACTAGACCTTCCCACTCCGCAAGTTGCTGAACACTGGAAACAAGGGTTTTGTCAGAGGTGGTCAATGCGTGAGGCCAACCAGTAGTGACCAGAAGAACTGGGATGTAAGGGAGGACTTACGGGAGACCACTGTCCTGCCTGCCACTGCCCACAGGGCCTGAAACACGGCGAGGATTGTGGGGGTCGGCTCAGGTGCGCACACGACGACTCGGCTGCCTCCTGCCCCTGGCCATCCCTGCAGCTGACGTAGCGAACCTGCCGGCCCCTCCCACAGGTCACAGAGCACTGCAACACACAAGCAGGGGGCTAGCCTAACTGTACACACACACACACACACACACACACACACTATCCTGCCTGATTTCAGGGAATCGCATCATCTGAAATACAGTTCAGTCACTGAGGGAAAGACTTCTGCTTCATTTACAATATAAAGTCAGCGAGTGTGTACACAATTAACACATTTTACATTTTAAAGATTTAAGTCAGTCTGCACACTGGTGTTGGAGTCAGTGTGTGACAATACAGTGGTGGTTGTACCGTGGTCCACGACCCGAAGCGCCACTGGAAGCCAGAAAGCTGCGAATCGGATGGCTGTGCTGTGTCGAGAGGGGCTGGGGTTTGAGCACAGGGGCCAATCTCACAGTTCTGCACAGAAAAGGAGGTGCAAAACATACATTTACTGGTGCTGTAAGGAACAGATAGTGACATTAACAACAGGTAGCTTAATGGTTTAGAACAAATAAATATTAAAATGACTTCTTTCTAGAAAATGTTTCCGTTTGTTCTTTATGCACAGCCTTGTCTTTCGAGTCACAGACCTAACATTTAGCTCACAGGTGCTATTCACCCTAAGGGAGGTTTTTACATCTCTCTCTCTCACACACACACACACACACACACACACACACACACACACACACACACACACACACACAGTGGCATAAAGTCACTAATAAAGTTTGGTGATATATATTTTGTTATAACCTTTTCCTTTTCCCAGGATTACCATCGGTGTGTGTCACTCTCTGCAGCGTCCACCTGTCCGACAGCTCAAACAATACATGTGTACCAAATGTAGCCACTGTGAGGGTGATACAGTTTGGTGATATATCATGTGTTTTTACTGCTTACTTTTCCACTTCTCCACTTTCTGACCCAGGCAGCGCTGGGAAACTCAAATGGTAATAATGAAAAGAACTAGGTTTTAACTGCACACCTGTTTGATAAGAGCTTTCTTACCTGAGTATCCCTGGGCCTGGAGGCTGCATTGCACTCGGCATCTTCAACAGTCTGACTGTGGACCCCAGATACACAGCGCACTGTCCGTGCTTGGTAGCCCCACCCACACGTGACAGAACACTAGAAGTTGATGTAGAAAACACTGGCAATGGATTAGTTGTTCACTGGCAGACTGAAGATACCAGTGATATGTGAGGAGAAATGTGCACTCATGGCTGAATAAGGTTTGGAAATGGGGGTTAGACTCACAGTGCCCCAGTGGCTAGCTTGCCATGACACACACTCAGGTAGATGGCAGGGCATCGCGATGGGGGGCTTGGAGGTGGGGTCACACATTTGATCATTCAACCGCTTTTGGTTGAGAATGCAGAAAACCTGCCGGTGTCTCACACCTGCCCCACATGTGGCCACACACTGGGAGAGACCGAGAGGAGGAGAAGGGCAGACAGAGAGTTAGAAAGTAGGAGAATGAGAATAGAAAGCATGAGGGACGTGGTGAGATAGAGGTAGATGGATATGAGAGAGAGATGGGAGAGTAAGAAAGGGATTGAACAAGACAGGGGAGAGTGAGTGAAAGAGTGAAAGGAGAGTGAAGTTTCTACACAAAGGGATATCGTGCTGTGGTCGACCAACACACACCTCACTCCACTCTGCAGCTATCCAGTCAGGACATGGCCCTTCATCACAGCTCTCAGCTGCCAGGCGTGGAAGATCTTCGCACTCTCGATCAGACAGCCGCCGTCCAAGGTGGTTCTTGCAGTATGCGTTCCGGGTTCTGGTGCCGCGTCCACACGTCTTGGAACACTGGAAGCCCCCTCCGTGACCACACCATGACCACGGTTAGAACACAACATAGTAAGTTCAGACAAGGCCAACACGTTTCATGTACACCCACTGTGACAAAACACTTTTGGCTACACACGTATTACCTCACAAGACAAGATTTTTTGTTACCCTGTGGTTTCCAAGATGATTTGACAGCTTCACACATTTGCACGGTTGGATACTACAGATCAAAGCTTCACCTCTGGTGCCCCTTCTCGGTACTCACCTGGGACCAGGCTTCATAGGACCAGCTTTGCTGCCAGCAGTCTCCATGGCAGGGCTCCCTGACAGGAGGCCTGGGCAGGTGGGCACAGGCTGTACCCCCTGTCAACTCGCTCTTGCGCTCCACTAGGCTGTACCTCACACACCGGATATCCTGGGTACGGTATCCAGGACCACACCTCGCTGAGCAGTCACTCCTGCCAGCCACGTGCCACCTGAGGGGTGGCATGTAACCTCTGTCCATGTATGTGCACACATGTGCAGAAGCTCTAACTATGCAAGGGGAGGCCCAGTGCCATAGAACTGCCTGAAGGGACCCACCTGAGCTGGCAGTTAGTGTTGCAGGGCTCAGCACTGACATTGAGTGGGGGCAGATGTTCACACTGCTGTCTGGGCACTGGCAGGTGGTCACTCTTGTGCACGCATACTACCTCACGCCTTCGCTGACCTTTACACAGGAAGGAAAGGCACCACAGTAAATTAGATATGACATGGAAAAGCCCCCCCCCCTCCATCAAGTGGGCTATCAATAGCACCCTAGGTACCCTGGCACATGTGGCTGCACTCCTGCCATGGCCCGCTGGGCTCCCACATGAAGATCTCCTTCTGCTCCTCCACAGGGACACTGAAGGAGTAGTGAACCTCTGGGTCGTGCAGGTTTCCCACGCAGAGCACCTAGATCAGGGAGGGGCAGACCTCATGAGACTGTCCAATTTAAGTTTAAGTTTAAAAAGTCACATTTCAGCTCTGGTTGTCCTTCACTGTCTTCACTGAAACATAAATTAAACAACAGCACAGATACTCCTGAGAAAGAAAAAGACATTTTTGCAACTCCTAAGATTTTTTTTTTTTTAAATTTAGCTGATGCTATTATTCAAAGCAACTTTAGGTATGTATACTAGGCTACTTACAATAATTTACCCATTTGTGCAGGGGGTTAATTTTTCCTATGATATTCAAGACAAATACTTTGCTTAAGAGTGCTCCGGAAGGAAGAGAATTGAAACGTAACCCTGAGAAAGTAGGCGGCACCAACCTGCACTACAAGCTCCTCCTCAATCCTGCCAGTGCAGTTGATGCGCTCCTCAGCTATGTCTGATCCGCTGTATTCGATGATCGTACCCTTGAAGGTCATTTCCCGTTTGAACATGGCTACCACAAAATCTCCATTCAAGAGGAAGTTGGACTGGCTATCTGACAGTGCTGTCGAGAAAGACGACAAATCACCGGGGCCTTAAAAAGTAACATACTGGATGGATGTATGTATAGTTGCCTAGTAGAACCTGTTGATATTTGAACTGTGTGTTCATTGCCAGATGTCTACAAAGAACAGCCCAATAGTCCTTTTATCACACATTTTACACACACCCACTTTAGTCCAATAAAGGATTCAAAATTTCACCCCGAACAGTCAACGCAAAAAGACGTGTCATTTTTAGCTTTTTAAAACTTGACTAAAAACTTTGCTTAATGGGAACTTCCCAGTATGGTTTATTTTTGGGTGTTACTGTCCTTGTGGGAATAGCTTGCGTAAAAATGTTCCCATAAGGTGAGCAATACTCACGCTCACACAGACACACATCTGAGTTCCATTCATGCAAGGTTTTCCTTTATCGGGAAGATGCATCATTGAGAGGTAACAAGAGAACCCACGTGCAATTCTCCTGTTTGTATGCATAGAAAAAATACAATACGGGCTTCCCCAATTCTGCAGGCAGCAAGTATACATTCCCAGGATGTCAAAAAGCAGCACAGTTACCTCTGAGAATAACTACGCAGGAGCACATATAGACGTACTGAGAACTGAGTTAGGAAAACAGTGCCGTGCAGATATTGTGAGTGTGTACTTCCTCACCAAGGTAGTTGTCATCCTCTGGTTTCCCTGAGTAGCTGCGCTGCCTGACATCAATGTCGGTGGCTCCGGCAGGTATGCGTACAACCACACTGTACCCTGGAGCGTGATAGACCAACAAAACATTTAAGGACAAGCATAGCTTTGTGTTTATGTGTACGTATGTCCGTATGTGTCACAGAACTGAGCTTAAAACATCCGACAATCAAATGAAGAAGCAGGTAAAACCACGAAACCTCGATAAATAAACCAACATACAGCTCTATCTGGTGACCTTCAGCCCACTCTGATCACAATGACTATCAAGGCAGATCACTCAAAGGCCACGATCAGTTCATGGGACACTGTACTCCTTCATGCTCGTCTCAGAATAAAACAGTTTCTTTGAGCAATAAACTGGCCACAGTGAGTAGAGTGCAACTGCAATGCAGGGTTTAATGCTTATGTCAAATGTTGTGGACAGGAGTAAATGCATAAATAAATGCTTAAAAAAACCCAGTATGAAAACCGATGTAGGACTCCGTGGTTTGAAGCTTCAAGCCTTGCAGTTGACCACCGGCACAAGTCTGAATAGACCACACACGTCAGTACAGACCACACAACTGACAGACATCTTGGGAAAATGTCTCTTATTCACAATGACAGATCCTGTTACATGGAAACTAAACACCCGGCAGAGTCTGATGTGACTTTTTACAGCAGGCAGGGAAAGAAATACAGTACCTGCCTTGACTATCAACTAACCTCCGCCAGACTAGTGAGGTTGTTTTGAAGGCCCTGAAGTCCAGACACGTCGGAGGACTAATCCATTCATACAGCTTTAGTTGGATTCAAATCAAAAGCAAATTTAGCATGCTGATTCTTTGCAGCCAGAGCCAAGTGAGGGCTACTGAGGACCAGTGAGGATCAGGAGAGCCCTGTGCTTGACAACAGTAGAGGACATCCAGGGGCCTAAAGGATCACTGGAAGCCATGTATCTGACTGCCATTGAGAACTGTGCATGAGGGAGTTACAGGTAAAACGTTCAGAAATCCGTATTTGGATCAATCTGCTGGACCTTCCTGAACTTCTCCCAGGAGTTCCACTTCGGCTTACTTTGGACCCGAGTCACAGCTCAGCTGAGTCAAAGCTCTAGCTTAGAGTGGTGAGGGAACCGAAACAGGAGGAGGCACGAGCAGGCAGCAGGGAAAGGCACAGAAACAGAACGCAACACATGCAGGCTTGTTAGGTAAACAGTAGGACTACGGTGATGGTCATTTGAGATAAAGCGATAGCAAAAACTCCAGTAGAGGGATTCTGCTGTTTGTTTAATATATGGTGACAATGGGTCGGCACCAGTGGAGAGTTGGCAAGGCTAAACAAATGGCAATCCCCCCACACCAGTGTAACAGTATCCTTTCTTTTGTGTCATCACCAAAGATGCCTTTGGGCTAAATAACAGGCCAAGTTAGAACTGGGTTTGCTGACATAGCCTGTGGGGTCATTACTCAGAGCAGGGAGATTAAATGGTTGTACGCTGACAAAAAAAAAAATTCTCAGGCACTCCTGCTTACAATCTGGTCGACATTGATGCATGGCTTACCGTATAGGGCCCTGTTGAAAGTGCCCACCAAAGTCCTGCAGGAGGAGTTATCACCCCCGCAGATACCGCATCTGTCTTTCTTGGTCTTGGAGTTGAGCACACGGTCGCAGCCCGCTTGCTGGAAGGCAACAGAGAGACACCGGTGAGGGTGGGGCACTTCCCCTCTATAGCTGTAGAGCACAGGATGGAGGCCAATAAAGCAAAATGTTCAAATCGTACCCTGCAGAGCCCCTGGACACAGATATCATGGGTATCAGTGCCACAAGGTGTTCCGTCCACAACGCGGTCCCTCAACTGGTAGTATGCCGTTGACCCAGCAACACGACAGAATAGTTTACACCGGTCCTTTTGAAGAACTGAGGAAAGAAGCAGGATGCAAGGGAGGACAAAGTGGAAAGATGACAAGCATGTCTGGTGGAGGCAGGCTTATTTCCTAACATTTTTCTCTTGACTCTTTCCAGTTGGCCAGTAAGTCATTGTTTACTCTGTCAACCACAGCATGAATCTTCTAAGGCTGAACAATTCCAGCACTCGCTCTGCTAAACCGCTTTCTAGGCATCAGACATTGTGCAACTCCAACTGCGCAATTCTACATCATTTCAGACTACGTGGATGTGAAGATAGGGGCCTTGTGCTTTCTTTGCCTTGGGCTTTTCCTGTTTAAAGTCCATCTCACCCCCTGCACTCACTCCCACTGTACTTGGGTACCCAGCGAACGGTGGGCAGCAGGCCGTTGATGTTGAAGTGGCGGCCGTCAAACTGGGCACACTGCTCTTCACGAAAGCCCTTGTGTCCCTGGGGACACGGATCTGTGTTACACGAGCGGAACTTCATCCTTCGGCCCACACAGAACTTCCCTCCGTTGCTGGGCCTGGGAAACATACCCCACCCAATTAGTCTGACATTGTAAACACACATCTATAAAAATGCACACATGGAGAACATCAAGGTGATCCAACATCTGGTAGTTTTTGGGAGGGGTGGGGCAGCATGGCACAGCATCGCCATGAAAGATATGATGCTTACACAGGTCTGTTGCAGTCTCTGACAGCAGTCCTGGTTCCACCCCCACAGGAACGGGAGCAGACACTGTATGGACCCCAGGACCCCCAATGGCCATGTATGGGCTGCGTCTCTGCTTCTTTGTGCACACACACTCCCTGCTTGCAGTGCTGGGAGCAGAGGAGGAACATTAGCACATCATCATTTACCAGCTGCAACTTGCATAGTTTACCAGTTTTACTAGGATATACTTGCAAATTCCATTCATCAAGTGTGGTCCTTGAACCAGGCACTTCAAAGTGTGGTTCAATAGTAAGTGCCACTGGTTACATCGCTGCAATACAAGATGACTGTAACCCCATCCTGCTCCAGGCCAACAAGAGGGGACAGGACCACACATAATGCCCTGCCTTTCTGTCACAAGCCCATTGTTCCAGCAGCAGGCAAGTTATGTTGAGAAGTGCTAAAGAAATCTAAGAGCTGGACTCCTGGGGGGGAGACAGAAACCCTGTCTGACTTCCCCTCTGCACAGCAGTTCATCTGCATACCAATGGCTAGCCGAGTTTCATCAGCACCGCTTGCCCGTGTTCCGCTTATTCCCCAATTCTGACTGCAGGTTCCAACAAATCAGTGCCACTTTTCCAAAGACGCAGGGCAGACACAGGATATCCTTTTCTGCAGGGCTTTCATGATTATGCTAGTGAGCCACTTCATGCCCTCCCGAGGGAGTCAAAGCTGGACGTTCAAAGTTAGCACTTGACGAAACTGCGGTTCACATGGAATTTAAGTGGCTCAGTGCCATGTTTCTCATACTAATGCAATGCAGTTTTGCACAGTGAGCATTTCTGAGGGCTACAAATAATGACAAGCAGGTGTTCCTAGCTTTAGGTACATTACAAACAAATGCACACCATCCCCAAGGAAAGTGGAAGCCTTGGCTTGGCTAACACTTTATTTTCTCTCGATTGTATTCATAGCTGCGGCACTTTGACGCTGTCTTTCCCCAGAATTTGACACTCCGGCACCTTTATGTGCAGTGTAGTTTGCAGCCCAGAAGCCTCTTTACTTTGTTTTAACCCCCTTTGCACACATCCTCAAAGTATGTGTGTGTGTGTGTGTGTGTGTGTGTGTGTGTTAGAAAAATGCTTCTTTGCACCACAGAAGCACTACACCACACCCATCCACTGGAAAGCAGGCCCATTTCAGCAAGGAACAGACCGTGTCACTGCCACTACTGACATGAAGCTAATAATACTAACACTGCTTGCACTAAAAAAAAGATGACTACTGTGGAGGTGCAGGGGTATAGTGCAAGGCTACCAGGTGTTCTGTTACCTAACCTCTCAAAGTTTTGAAAAACTGAGGACAGCAGGTAATGGAAAGCCCCATCTAGCGTTCAATACAGGTGGGTCACGTGACCATACGACCCACACAGGTGACCCCAGCCCCACACTGGGAGTCCAGGTGTACAATTAATGAATAGAACCACTCAGCAGCTGAGCTCACTTACAACAAGGCTATGAATCTCCCCTACAGCAAGACAGAAATGTTCATTTCTCCCAAACCACCCAGGCAAGTCTCTCATAGTGCCCCAAAAGAAAGCATCAAACAAGTCCAAAGGCGTCATTCATGAATTCTTTGGGTCTTTTTGGAACCCAAAGAGGCAAATATTTACAAGGGATGATGTTTCCTTTTAATGGCTGGTAATTACACGCCAGGCTGGGTCTAATGATAGGTTCACGGAGGGCACGGAGGCCAGCGACTCTGGTTTCTATGATGATGGCTGTCTTTCCCCAGGGAGGCCCCTGTGGAGGTATGCTTCAGCCCACTTCCACTCTGTTGGCCACTAACTCTCTACATTTCACAAATGCAAAGTTAAAGTATGGACAAAAGTCTGTGTCACCCAGTCTGACTGCTTGGGGGCTGATGTGGGAACCTATTTTTTACCCTACTTCAGCCCCACAAGTATTACACAGTCAGATGAGTTAGTGATCAGACTTGGATCACTGAGGAGGCATTTCCAGGAAATGCCCCCTATACAGGAATGAATAAAACTGCATGCTGACCAAGTCGCTGTTCACAGAGGAAATCAAGGGGAAATGGGAAGACCTACCATGGTCAGGCCACAGTCGGTGCCATCAGCCAAGGGCATGTGCTGGGTACGGCATCCTCGGTGCTCTCCCTCCACACTAGTGCACCATAGTCTCTTACACTGCCTCTGTTAGGGGGTCACACGAGTGACAGACAAGGTAGAAGCAAAGGGTTACAGTACAAATACAGCTCCCTTACAGTCCTCCTCCAAGAAAAAAGTAGACTGCGCTGTTTAGTCGGGCCCTGGGGGTTCCCTTTACCATGTACGGACAGACTTGGGATCCTGGGCCGAATATGAATTCACACTGCTGGGTGGCACTGTAGTAGTGTCCAGGAAGCTGCCGAGGGAGCACGTGGGGTCGGCCCACTGGCTTGTCCAGGAGACATTCACCATACCCTGTGCTGGAAATGAAGACAGAGCAGACTTAGATATGCTGAACTGAGAGACTGAGCTTTTGGAAAGCTCTTGTAAAACATTCTGCAATAACACAAATCAGCATTCCACATCAAAGAAGCAATCTGAATACTAACTTCTGGGATTTGTGCATTTGATGGTTATTTGTGTTTTTGGCTATAGCTGGACATTTATTTATTTATGACAAATACTAAATTCCCTTGCCATTCTCAAATGACTTAGCGCGGAGGACAGGCTGAATAAATAACACTTAAGCTAACAAGGACGAACATCTAAAACCTTGGGTGGGCTAAACGAATTTATGGACGTCAATGGGAGTGACCAAACATCAAACACTGTTGCTGGGAAACTATAGTTCAACAGGACAAACAAACTATATGTCAATAATTAGAAATGTCTGTGCTAATATGTCCCCTCCAAACTCACAGACTCCTGCAAGACAAAAGGCAAATTTAGAAAATAAAAGAAAAAAATGCACAAGTCCAGTTTTAGCCTGTTCCATCTGTACAGACTGCCAGCTGCAGAAAACCTCGAAACAGGAGAATGCTCTGTTGCTGCTCTTTTTGGCCAACTAGTGTATATTTATCAGTGTAATGTATAGAAAAGAAAGAAAGAAAACATGTAATTCCAAGCTGTGTTGCATATGCTTTCGCAATTTGTTCTTGTGAAGTCAAAAATAACTGTGAGCGAGCAGCTGAGGCTGGCGGCTCAGTAATTACCTGACTCAGACTGTACTGCCTGTCATTTGCTCTGCAGTTGTAAGAAAACCTGTGATTTTATGAATAGTTTGCTTTCATGAAATGGATTTTTATATATATATATGCATGCTGAAATGGTAAGACGGTCTTCAAAAATATTGTCACAAATGAAAGACCACATTCTTCCTCCAGCTTTCCAATTAAGTTAAGCGTTGAATAAGAGCCCTTGTAAGAGGAAGGTCAAAGAAAGCACAGACACACTCGACTAAGCACGCTCTCCAGGGAATGGATGTGGCTTTCCCCATCAACTCACTTCATTGTGAATGAAACAGTCCTCAACAGCACCGGGCTGCTCTTCACAGCCTTTCCCACCGCAATATGCTCTTTGTCGCCGAGTGTTTGTAAATATCGCCATTGACAGGCAAATCAGTTTGTTCCAGCACCAACTCAAAGCTGCTGACATTTTGTGCTCCTTCTACCAGCTATGAATTCAGTGTCTAAGATAAAGCTTGTGGATGCTGTCCAAGGAACCAGTACTTCTTATTCAAGCCACTTAAGTCAGAACTGATTGTGGAAGAACCAAGCTCTTTTATATGGCCTTAAAGCCCAGGGAGGGAGTGCAGTGCAGTTGAAGGCAAGAGTGAGGATGAGGGCAGACACAAGAGATAAGGCCAGCGTGGGCATGAAACCGGTCACAAGAGCAAATACACCAACAGGGAAAGAGTAGAGAAGGGCAAAGATGAGTGTGGAGATGAGGACCGTGGAAGTGGGGATGAGGACATGAATAAGAATGAGGACCAAGGGAGGGACTAGATTTGAGGTGTGGGATACAGGGAGGGGTGAAACGGGAAGCAAGGAGAACAGAGATTGAAAAGTTGAAGAAAGGGGAAATTAGGGGAGGGGTGAGGGTGACAATTAGGACAAGAACGGAAGCACTGGCAATGTCCAACAGTGACACGGTCACATTTTGTGAGATTTCACTATCACCACACCAAGAGGGCCAAGACACCCTGGTCAAGTTCGTGGAAAACCACATTATAACTGATGTATTTGTCTTAACTGTCTCCACAAGAGGAAGGGCAGTTGCTGTGAGGAACCATCTTTCTGAAGAAGGCATGCAGTTGGCTGGTGAAGTGTTTATACAGGGTCTTGAGAACCCCAGTACTCTGTATGGCAACAGCGCACACGTAGCAGACGACCGGGTGGTTGAACGTCAAAAAACATCATCAATCAGCACAAATATATACGCGCAGTTTAGGTAGACAATAATGGACACACCAGTGGTTTGCAATCTGTGAAAAAAAAGAACTAAACGCTAAAATAAATTAACATATGGAGCTGTGTATTTGTGCCCAGTTCTTGTTTTGTGAACCGGACCACAGGATTACTACCTCTTTCTTGTTAGATTGTGATGAACTTTGATGCCCACAGTCAGGGGCAAACAACCTCTCTACATATAGAGAGCAGGAAGGTACCTACTCTAGGAATTCGGTGATGTACTTGCGGCTGCACTTAGACCAGGTCCAGGGGCTGATGTTGTAATTGAGCATGGGTGCCATCACGTGGTACTGCTGCTTCACCCCTGCCTCCTTGCACTTAGGACTGTCATCGTGGGGAATGTTAAACCTGGGGTGAGGGATGGGTGGGAGCAGAGGAAATCAGTTTATACACAACACATGTTACTGATTTAAAAAAAGCTACACTGCTGTGGACACATATTTCCCGGTTACTGAGTTTCAAGTTTCCATCAAGCAGGCCTTGATGTTCCTGCATTTATCTGCAGGCTAACTTTAAGGGCTTTCTAAACCTGTTTGTGTCACTAGTAACCCCCTGATCTGATAACCCTCATATCAACAAGCATGATCTCATGGTGCTTTTCAAGGGTCAGAAGTCATATTCTGGAACTGAAGACTTTTATTCTGATTTTGGGAGGTTGATTTATTAGCAGTTAATCACATCAAGTACTGACATATTTCTGCATGTGTTCTGAAAGTACATTCCAAAGTCTAAAAGCAATTAGACCTTTAAAAAAAAATATCTACTGACACAGACGGAAGCTGTATAGACAACAAAACTCACTTGTCAGACGTGTGAGATTATAACAGAACCTCTGGTCGCAGCTGTCAGATGAAGCGTGCTGTGGGAATCTTGGGTTATCGCTAATCGTTCTAACTCCTCAGCGTAGCCGTGCTTCATTTAACGCTATTAGTAACACTAATCCACCAGTTGAAGAACCCTTTTTCTAAGGCAGGGGATTACATGCGGGTGCCTAGTAAGGCACTATGAGCTTTTCGTGGGTGCACGGTGCTTGTAAACACACACGCTGACTGACACGTCTGCACAATGCTCAATATCTTCATAGACCTTGCAAACCCAGGCCTGAGTGACCAGCTTTTCAAAATGCTAAAGTAAAGTCAGCAAACATGATCCAAGTGGTTATTGGCACTGTTTCAAACAATCCTCCAAATAAACATTTCCAGCAACACTTCACATACAGCAACATGTAACTGCAGCTTGAAGCCCTCATGTCTTTAGAACTTCATTATATCTGGCACTGCGTGTCAGCTGGGTCTTGTCTGTCGACTTACACGTGGCCCAGTTCATGTGCAATGGTGAAAGAGGTGCTCAGACCATTCTCCTCACTGATGGAGCAGCTCCGCTGGGGGTCACACATGGTCCCCAGTTCTGCCAGACCTGCAGGGTGAAGACAGAGCCATCACAGCTTTAACTGAAGCCCCTGCAAACTTAGCCCTGCCACAGATCCTGGTATTCCGGAATCAGCCAGGCTTCAGCAGCACAGCAAGGAGCTTTGAGTACAGCAGAAAGCCTTACCTAACGTATCACACTTATCCTTTGTCCGGCAGATATCCTCCCTGCACAAACGAAGACGGACAACTTAGGCCCAGTTTTTATATAGCACTCACTATATTCTGTACTTCACTGAGATTTTACAGCGGACATAGAATGATTTTTAGCACTAACAAATACTTAAACTCAAATGAAATTCTGGGGAACCATGGCCACCTGGTAATAAGAAGTGCAGTGTCGTAGTGGGACGGGTGGCTGTCTTCCTGGACATTCTGATCCTGCTGCCACAAACAAAAGTTGTGCAGGGTGGCAGCGGCATTGGAACTGACAGATGGGCCTGCCTAGGATGAGACATGATCAGTAACAGGAGGTGAGTGTCACGTTTGTTCAAGAATTAGATCAGATTCCATGCAACATATGTACCTTTCCAGTGCCTGAAGTGGCCCAGTGGGGGGTATTACATCAACGCACCCAACAGGGTTGTCTGGAACTTGGCCCTGGGTATGAGTGGTAAGACCAGCATTGGTCTCTCATGAGCCCTTTCTGCTTCACCAGCTAATCTCACGGTTCCAAGCTTGCAACACAAGGGCACCCCTGCCAGGGTCTCACCTGTTCATCATGGATCACAACCAGCTTCACAATCACCACATTGATCAGATTGCCAACACTTGGGTCTCTGTAGACGGCAGCCACCTGGGGTAAGATGGACATGAACAAAGACAAACCTCAGCCCAGCCCATAACAGAACCTTACATTAGCCTGTACAGAGGACAGTACATGTTAAAACTAGGTTTCATTCACAGGTGGAAGAACATCTATCAAGCCTACCTCTGTTTCATTACTTGATACAATGAATTACTGCTGATTAAGGCATATAAACGAACACCACACCTTAAAATCTTGTCTGTACCTGAAACTGAAAAACAGTCCCTCGAGGAAAAAAAAAACAGCCAAAGTACCCACCTCTGAGATGTTGAAAGACATACAATTGACAGAAGCCTGTGGTTTTCAGTATCCATTCGCACATTTTCAGCCAAAACAGTTGCAATTAAAGTTAAAAAAGATATTACCTATTGCCTATTAGCAGTTATACCACAGCAACATCGAGTCTGTATACGTGTACAAAGTGTAAAATTAGTACTTCCAAAGGAAAACTTGGTAAAACATCATACAGTACAGATGAATGTCAAAGACATTAACTGATAATTCTTAAAACAATGTCTTACTTACTACTGACATGATTGTTAGGATGTAGTGCTCCAAATTATGTCCATGATGCTTGACCATCTTGGCATCGGCAGTGACCATCAACTCGACAAACCTCGGATATGACAGAAACCTTTTCCGACGTGAGCGGGCCGGGTTTGAGGAAGACCGCCTTGAAACCCGGGAGTTTACATTTCCTTGTATAGAACCAATTTCCTCCTTCATACTTCTGTTGCTGTGAAGGATGATCTGATCTTTTAAATTTGTGTCTGTGAATATAAACGGACAGACGTAAAAAGCGGTGAAACTTTTTTTTTTACTTATCAAAGATTTTTGTCATATTGATGGTATGTTTTCACTTTAAGAGACACCCAGTACAACCCCAGCAAAACGCAAAAAGTAGAGTCCAAAAAATTCAAATGCGTAAAATGGGAGACTAACGAAGTTGTATTTTTCAGTCAGTTTTCTAGTCACTGTTACAGTTACTGTCACACCTGCCCTAGAGCTCTTAAATACATTAAACACAAAGAGGGTGAAAAATCCCCATATATATCTCCCCAAAATGGTTAGCCATAACTATTTACACACAGTGGCAGTGCATTATGGGAGAGCCACAGTTGCCCCTGCCTCAGCTACAATACTAATAATGCTAGTAGAAATTTCAGGAACAGGTATGTTGATTTTAGTAAATCCTGTACATTCATCACCATCAGAAGTAGTCATCAGGATGACTTAAAAAGGGCGCAGGAAGACGGCCCAATCACATTATATCCGAATTCGTCTTATCGTGGAGTTTTACTGAGTTTGTCCTGAGCGAAGACTGTTATGTCTAACCTGCAATACAGTCAGTGGGGTTCAAAATCTGTTCAGCTGCAGACATGGGTGGTCAGACAGATTGTAGAGCCAGGCACTGCAAAAACAGGATTGGATGTGTGGTTGCACATTCAACTGCAACCCCCAAAACAACAGGAAAGCTTTGCTTCCCCATTACTGCATCACACCATCATAAGGGTGATCACAGGTTCCCAAGTGTAGAGAAAAAAGGAAGGTACTGGAAAAATCAGCCTGGTCATGAAAATCCACACTGGCAACATCTTGTCCAGATTCTTTGAAAAGAGGAAAAACTGTGGAATACCAATGAGCTCTACTAATGCGCTGGGAAAGCTGGTTTGAAACGACTCAGTTAGCAGAAATCAGCAATGGGGCTGGAAAGTGCACTAAGGAGCAGTGAAAAAGATCAAGATGCTATCACATGTTTAAGATGTGGGTGTGTAGAGAAACTTGGAGGTGCTTGTATAGAGTGTTTTCTACACCAGTGAGAACTGAATAACCCTATCAGTCTGAAGATAAACGAAGATGGGTTGGTTAACTTTCCTTGTGTGTTAGAACACCAGTGGCTGCATTTACAAGGCTCAGCAAGGTGGGATGTTGGCTCAGTCAAAGTTCTGTTAAGCTGTCCTAACAACAGAACATAAACACATTTAATTGCTTCCCTGTGCTGCCTCCCTGCCCTGGGGACCTTTCATTTGCAGCTCAGTGCCATCCTTCCTTCACCCAGACCGAAAGACAGTCTGCCCCACGCAATGCTTCAGCGAGTTAGAGCGGAGTCCTTACAAGTGTAAGACTACTGCAGTGGAATGCATTCTATACCGAAAATGCCTGCAGCGGCATGACCGGAATTAGTAACAAACATCACGCTGACATTACAGCTGCCATGATCACAGAGGCTGCTGCCCAATCACAGGGTTTCCACACAGCCTTTTGTCCAATTTCAATGTTCTCCAAAGAGCACAATGAATGACCACAGGATCCCAAGAGTCTCTGTGACTGAAAAGCTTTTCCTTGCTGCTGCAACAGCAGCAATACCACGGGTCACGGAAACATCGGGGCAAAAAGACAGCAACCACACAGAGAAATAAGTTACATGAATTGCAATGATCATGTGGGAAGGATTTATAGACCACAACAGCAGTGATCATAAATTATTACAACTTAAAGAAAATGAATGCGACTAACAGGGCATTCTAAAACTTCTGTAGGACATTAAAAACTAATTATTTTTGTACAAAATAATATTTAAAAACATCAATGTCCTTCTAACTATGATTATAATTGCATCTCAAATGAAAAATTAACTGGAAACTTGGAACCATCGGAACTTCAATCAGAGTCTGTCGCACTGGTACAATTCAACTCGAAATAGATCACGTGACCCAGTGCTGCAGAAAAGCAAGAGAGAAAGAGACAGAGCGAGAACCAGACCACAATACATGATACGAAGCCAAAGTACAAAAAAAAGACCTGTAATAGTGCCCACCCCCCTCACCCCCACTGAAGACACGGTCAGCAACTAATATACTAATGTTATCGGTGATGAGACAGGGATGACTTCACCTAACTAGACATCCCTGGGTAGATGTGTCCCCCAGCACCGACCAAATGTGAAACAGAAAACTCTGAAACGATTAAGAAACCAGTTAAATATGGTAAAAACGATGGTAAGATCTGCAACAGGAAACGGAGAGAAACAGTATAAAACATACAGCGTAACCACATAACTTGCTCTGGGGCTGTAATTCAGTTGTACCTTCTCAGTGGACTCTATCATTAACCTTTTCCTCTTTTGAGAGCCCGCTGAGGTGAAAATCGGACAATCCTTGGTCGGCTATAGCGACCTGAGATGGTATGAATGGATTAAAAATACTAAACTTGTAGGTCTGTGGAGAGGAGAAAAAAATTTATGTGGCCATCTTGGAAAATGGGCACGTGACGCCTCGTAAATGCATTATTTTTACGCTTATTATCAGTAATAATAATAATAATGATTTTCCTAAATTGCTTTAGCAACACAGATGTACAGTTGTCCTGCCAATAAAGCACAAGTGAATCTGACTGTGACTCACACCTGAAGATATTCATTCTTCAACAAGTCATCATGTGCTCATCTGAGTTTAATTCATTTATTTGTGTCACTAATCCTGGTGTTAATCTGAGCCTGAACAGACAGCTTCTGAATGACAATCGCCAACCAATCGTTCACCCCTCAATGACCAAAACACAGCTGGACCACATTGTCCGCGAGGAGTTCTAAACAGCACATTGTTTAGCTTCTGAGCTACTTATTATGTGACACGATTACAGGGCCCAGACATCACTTCAGCACCAACATAAATGCATTATTTCAGGAAACCTTTTGTTGAGGAATCACTTTTTCCACAGGAAGAGACAGAGGAGCAGAATTTTTGTCATTAAAGGCTCTATTTTTAAGTTTCCCTTTCTTTGAGGATGAATCAAGATATCAGCGTAGAGACAAGAGAAACGATGATAATGGGGGCCGCTAATTCAAATTTGGGTTTCATTTTGTACATCTCATGAGAGGAACACAATGTAAAACATGATGGATTTGCGCTAAGAAACAGTGGGTATCTGCAGAGAGCAGAAACCTTTATTAAATTTTAAGGTGTTTCATCCAGTTATCAGATAGCAAGAGCCATTCTAGCACCAACCTTCACAAAGACAGTGTGACAGAAGGACTACAAAGGATCAGGAAATCAATGGTTTTTACTAAAAAGTGGAAAAAAGAGAGAAAACTATTTGCAAAGAGAAGGAGTAAAACAATACCAAGAATCTAACTGTGGAGTGGAGATTCTCCACAGCCCTATAACATGCTGCTTGAAACCTCCTATTGAAACCTGAAGTGCAGCAACTCCGAGCAGAAGCAGGAGTTCACCAGTGTTCTGCAGGAGGGCTGGTGTCACATGGACAACCTGCACTTGCTGATTCCAAACCATGCTTCGCTGAGCATGTCCTAAATGGCCCACTCATCCCTAGGCACGGCTGCAGAGTTCACAGGTCACAGCACTGTGGTCAAGCAACAGACAGAAAGCCTGCTTTTCAGACAGAACTACTCTGGCAACAAGTAGCTGGTCTGTGAATCTTGATTTCGGGGGCCCGAGCCCACTTTGACACCCTTTACAGAGCATACAAGGGCCCCTGCTGCCCCAGCTCTTCATTCAGCTGCCACAGCCCAATGCTTGCCTAACAGAACACAAAGCCTGCCCTACCAGCAGCCCTGTCAGCAGTAAACAGCCACCGTGCTGGGCAGGAGAGGGGTCAGAGGGTATGGACAGGCCAAGCAACCGAGCACATACCACATCTGTTAACACCTCTTTGGTCAAAGCACAGCAAAATCCAGCAGTCTCTGCCCCTTCCCCCACCAGTTCCCACTGTCCAACTGAAGTTACGCTCAGAAGCATCTCCTCTGGACCACAAAGGGGCACCTGGTGGGGGTGAGTAGCAGAAAGTGATCAAAGACCAACAAAAGCCAGTTGCCCAGTGGGATACAAGGTGTATCTGGGCTGTCGATACGGGGAGCTGTCCTGCAATACTGTACTGCCAGCACGCAATAAACAAGCAGACAAAGAGGTACTGTGACATGTTAGAGGGGGGTCATTACAGAAATTTCTCCCCAGTTTCCTAGGCCACTTGACCTGCTGGCTTTGAAATCAGTTGGTCGCAATAAAGCAGACGGTAACGACAGAAGTGCTGACACTGATGGAAGCCATATGCTTTAAAGGGCCACTTCATCAACTCCCACATTTGGCAGAGAGCTGAATCTGATTTGCTGTGATGCAGCTGTGCATGGCTGCCTTCAGTGCTCCTTCACTGTGTGTCCCCTTCAACGGGATGAAGATGGCTGCAGGTATGCTCTCGCTCGCTGTCTAGCTCTGTTAAGACGTGGATTGCTGCCTCTTGTTCTTGCCTGAGCCGATTACTCCCATATCTACGCTTACAACTTCTCTCAGGGGTATGCTGCATATCATATGGATGCCTAAACATTAGTATATTCAGAGGGGCACTAGACATAATACTGAGAGCAGCTCATAGCTATACAGTAGATATAAATCCCTTTCCATCTCTGAGAACGTTTGACAAGATACTGCCCAAAAAAACTTGCCTGAGAGGAGTTAATGTTCCTGCAGATCCGGTCTGTCCAGAGGATATATAGCATCACAAGAAGTTGTTTCTAGGTCCTTAATTCTCCTTAGCATAAAAGCCAAATGAGGTCCCATCAGCCACCAACTCTGGTAAAATCCTTACTGTGTACAATGTTAGCTAATAATGGGAAGTGACTAAAAGAACGAAGTGAAATTCAACGGAAAATCTGCGCCCTTTATTAATCTTCCAGTTACCACTGTGGACCAGTCTGCCATGGGACTCTCTCTATTGATACAACATACATTACTCTAATTTCTACCAAAACATTAAAACAAAAGGTGCACTAAAATGAAATAAAAAATGTAATAATAAAAGCTGTAAAGTACAATCGAGTTTGAAGAGTACAAATGGAAGTGGAGGAGAGCATCAGTTCAGCTCACAGGTGAGTTGCGGACCCCCACCTGTCACTGCACACGGCACACGTCGCTGGCCTTTGGAGCTCACCCTCTGCCTCTTGAACCGGTACACCAGGTGGGGCTTTTTGTGTGCATCCTCCTGTTCGCTGCCATCCCCGGCCATCAGCGGCTCCAAGAAATAATCGTTGCTCTGCGTCCTGAACATTCCGGTCTGAGGAAGCAGCCAACACACAAACACAGGTCAGCCAGTTGAGGACGGCTCTTCCTTACAGCAGCAAGCAGCCTTGTAGATGAAGACGCAAAGCAGTTCCATCTTCCCCCAGTCATATGGTTCTGTGCGTGTTTGGTTTTTATACAGGTTCTTTTTATACTGATTCTCTCCGTTTCCTGCCACAGGCCTTAACCAGAGATGTCTACTTAGGAGTTAGTAGTTAGGAGGTGTCATGCTTGCCTGTCACCTGTAAATGTAGTTAGTTAGTGGCTGACTGATTCTCTGTGTTGAGTTTTGTTTATTTTCTGCCTGTGCACTTCTGATCTATTTATCTTTACCTCTGGTTCTTTTCCCTTCTCTAACAATCTCTTTTCCTGTTTTCGACTTCACTGGAAAAAGATTACTTAACAAACAGCAGCAGTTTCTCCAGTGGATGCAAACCAAACCGTTACTAACTATTACATGACAGGACGCCCTGCTCTGTGGTCAAAAACCTTCAGCGTTTTTTTATATTGCCCTGTAAAGATGACTGCTGGAACCTCCTGTATAACCTTTGCAGGATCCATCCATATCTCACACCGCAGCCTATGCAGCTTCTAGTCCAGGTTATGTTGACAAGTTGTAAGGAGCAGCGTAGCTCTCTCATATCTGGACTTCTGACTCTGACACCAAACCCCTCCGGCTGATCCAGAGTGCCACAGCATCAGTTATGTTTAACCTCCCAAATCATTCCCATGTATCTCCTCTCCTCAACTCTCTCCAATGACTGCTTGTTACTGCCTGTATGAAGTTCTAGACCCTGGGTGCAGCCTACAGAATATTCAAAGGGTCAACATCTAAAGCCTACAGAACCAAACAGTCCCTACAACTCAGCATCAATGCTCTGGTCCTTCACCTTTGTCAGCTTGGTGGTTTCACACACAAGGGGTCCAAAACTGAAAACGTCCGTCTTTACGCCAGTATGATTCAGTGACCTAGTTCTCTCCCAAAGAACAGTTGAATCCCTTCCAAAATTCAAAAAAGGGTCTTAAAACTATTTTCTTTTAAACCCACATCAGTCATGATTTTTCCAAAAATTTCCAACAGTCTGTCAAGATTGCCTTTGCCTTTCTTATACAACTCTCAGCTCTACCGGCAGCGACATGAGTTACGTGCCCCGGCAAAAACGGTTGACTCAGACAAAGAAAGGGCGGTTCAGTTATTATGCTTGAACATAAAGCTCTTCATCTGTTGCAGAATGCACTTTTATTTACCGTGAATTGTACATCACTGAATTATGGAGAAGTTTGCAGACGAATTTTGCAGTGTTCACAGAATGCCAGTAGCTTTTGCAAAGCCAGGCAAGTAAGGCAAAACTCATAAAGCCATGAGTCATTTGGTGGTCTCTCCCCACCCTTGGGTGGAAGTTCTTTGAAGCTAAACATGACCACAAGGCAAGGTTGTACTTCAGCAAGACATGCAAACCACAGCTGATCGCTTGATTTTAATCCCATTGTTTTATAACCACAAAACAAGAACAAAATGTACCATCTCTACAGCTTCTGGTGGACAGAACCTAATGGGTGGAGTCCCTCAAGAACCAATAACATCATAATCCAGAGAAACCAAATACAATCTGAAGGACAGGCAGCATCATATATCTAACATATATCTACGACTGACTCCTGTTCCTACCTGGCTGAAAATGTAAAACAACACATCGAGATATCAAGAAACGAACGAACTTCCTCCAGACATTTCACCTGCAGGTAACAAGCAATACTGGATATGTCTTTGCAGGTGACCGTTAAAATTTTGAAAAGGGAGTTGGAGCAATAGGAACTTTCAAATGGTCAGCAGAAGGAGCAGTAAGATTGCATGAAATGCTGTTTAGGGTTCCCTTCTCTTTGTAAAATGCCTAAATTTTAAAGGCGCACATGTGTATGTGTTCTAAAGACTGCAGAAGTACATGTACCTACCGTTGTCATGCAACCTTCTGTTATAATCACAAACGCGTGGCTATTTTTGTGGCTATGGTAACTGTATGGTGTTTCTTCAAATAAGTAGAGCACAAAAGCAAAGTTTGGGAGAAGGACCTCAAAATATTACTCTCACTGAGTGCTGAAGTGGGAGGGAAATTCCTGGACTATGGCATGAAGACCAGACTGCCACTTTAGGGTTGACAGTACACTGCTATAACGTATCTACACACAGCCACAGGTAAACAGCTCCATCCCACAGCCCCCTGTAAGACGACCATACCGTAGTAATGGGGCTCTATGGGACAGCGATCCACTGACACCCATGACTGAGAGCTGAAGCCCAGCCTTAGCAGCACCACCCTTCAGTTTGCCAAATAGGGGAAGAAAAAAATATATATTTCTAGATTACAGAGAACTTGCTAGATATTTTCTATATTAAACTGGGAGGAAATATTTGACTGCAGTAAGTGCCCACATGCAACAACAAAGTCTTGGCCCACTTTGTTCTCCTAACACCTTTAGTGTCTAGACACTTGTGCTTCTCCTCCTGAAGGATCAAACAAGCAGGAACCCTCACTGGTGAAGCACAATACCAAAACCGGCTTTAAGATTTCTCCTCGTGTCAGATAGACGATAAACACCTTACAGCTGGGTGCAGGTTTTTTCAGGAAGACGAACATGAGATGAACCTTGAAATCTGCAGGCTCAAATTTTAACTAGTGTACTTTTTCCAAAATAAATAATATTGTAGTTCTCTAAAATTAGCAAAGCATTTGCTGTCATCTACGGATATGTTCATTGCATTAATATTGCTGTTACATCCTACAGCTCACCAAAAATGTCAGCCACTGTAGTGTCAGTTTACAGTTTAACATGGTAAGCAACACAACCTGCTGAAAATAGAAATTCCTTGCATACTTGGAAATGCAACACACACCATTTACCTAGAGCCAGATAACGCAATTTATGATTAAACTGATACAATTATGATAAACATTTTTTCGGATTACACGCTGACCGTAGCTGTGGCCTCATCTCTGACAACGATGAGTCGGCCTACAGAGGGGAAGTGGAGCTGTGTAGCCTCACGCTGGCAACAGTTTGTCGCTCACTTTCAACAAGACTAAGGAGATGACTGTTGACTTCAGATGGAATCAAGCTGCTCACACACCCCTGTGTGTTGCTGCTTCAGCAGTAGAGTTGGTGCATAGCTTCAAGTTCTTGGGAGTGAACTTCACCAAGGACCTCCCCTGGACCCACAACACAACACACCTGGTGAAGAAGGAACAACAACATCTCCACTTCCTGAGGAGACTGAAAAGAGCTGGACTTCCACCCCCCCCTCCTCACCAGCTTCTGCAGATGTCCCACAGACAGCATTGTGACCTCCAGCATCTCGGTCTAGTGTGGGAACTGCACCGTCTCTGACCGGGGGCTAGCGAAGACCGTCCAGTCCAATGCCAGGACTTCAAAACCCACCACCCAATCCACCTACGACAAGCGGTGCATCAGGAGACCCCACAGCATCGCCACGGACCCCTCCCACCCTCTACACCATCGGGGAGATGTTATCGCAGGCTGAGGGTCAAAACCACCAGGTTCAGTAACAGTTTCCTACCACAGGCTGTCAGGCTGCTGAAGTCCATCGTCTCCATCCCCCTCTGACCGTAACCACTGACATCCACCATGTGTCTGAGTGTAAAGGAATGTGTACATGTCCGTTTTGTGTTTGTTTATTATTAATGTATTATTTATCTACACTAATGTCATTTTGCCCTTTTACATTATTTGATCAATACTGTTATCTTTACATTATCATTCTTCACATTCTTGTCATTCTCCTGCACAGCGAGGACCTGAGGATCTTCATTCGGACCCCCCTTACATCCCAGCTGCACCAGGGCCCTGGACAAGAAACCGCTCCTGATATTCTGGACATCTCGACATGTGCAGCAGCAGCAGCAGCAGCGCCGGAAGCGCATTTTTCTGTGTTTAAGTTGTTTCTAGCAGGTGATGATGCAGCGCGGAAGTCAGTCCTGTAGCGAAGTGACACCGTAAGGAACAAACATGGTAAAACTGGACTGAGGACTGCAAACTTCCCCTGGTCCGGTTATCAGCCCACACCCAAAAACCACCGGCAGCACCACCAGCGCCCCGCGAGGAGCTGCTCACCAGCCCGGCGCACAGGCTGAAGACCGCGGCCGAGGCGCTGCTGTTGTTGACGTGCCCGCGGAAGAAGCAGTGCCTCAGCGCCGTGTCCCGCGACTCAGAGCCGCCCGCGTTGCGCTCCTCGGCTCCCAGGTGGGTGACCGCGTACGAGGGCGCGATGAAGCCGGAGTCCGCCGTCAGGTTGAGGTGGAAGCGCCGCCCGAAGGCGTCCACCGTGTAGTGCGCGCGCGAGGCGGGAAGAGCGGCGTCCGCGCTGCGCCGCCGCCTCGTGAAGTGCAGCGATGGCGGGAAGGACTCGCCGAAGTCGTTCACGCGCAGCGGCGTCACTATTTCATACGACGACAGCTGTCGGATGAGCTTTTCTGCAAGACACGGTGGGCACAATAATAATAATAATAATAATAATAATAATAATAATAATAATAATAATCGCCAAGTGGAGCGTTTTTAACCGCGTTTTTCGCATCCCAAGCCCCCCGCACGGATCGCTACCTTGTCTTGGATGCAGATGGTGGTCCAGAGAGCTGCGGACGGAGGCTGACAGGTGACACACGAGTCCCACCAGGCACGCGGCAAAATGCATCGTTTCCTCTGCGGAGAGACCCGCTCGGGGGTCTGCGGGACCGGGTGTCGGACAGTGCTGCCCCCTCGCGCCGGTGTGTCAGTCGCAGGTGGACGGACGTGCGGACTCTGTGTGCGGGACGAACCCGACGCGGCGCGCCGGCCTCATCGCATCGCTTCTGAAGACGCACCGCACCCCGCGCGGGGATATTCAGGCTGTGTCTGCGGGAAGGAACTGCCTGCCCTCCATCCGTCCGCAGCCGGCATCCTCAACTCAAACTACCCCGCTAACAGGGGACCGCCCCCCCGGGGGGGCCGGGCGACCAATCCTGGCCGCCCGTGCGGGACCGAGCGTTTAAAGAAAGAGAAGAATTTGCAGGGAAATTCACCCATATTCCCTGGCTGTTCCCACCACAGGACAGTTCCGACCCGATCATATTTAATGTTCAGTGTCTTTAGCTTTTACCCTCCCTCTGGTAAATGTTTACCTCAGCCGTCGCTGTGCAGCGGACTCCTTTTATAACCTACACTAAACACTTGGGCCATTATTCATCCGGACATAAACAGGGAGGGAAGGACGCCTGTAAACATTTAGACCGACGCTGGAGGACGTAAACAATGTGGGGTGATTTTAAAGGTGTGTTTACGCCGGCAGGCGAACGGGGAGGAGCCAGAGCCCTTTGGGAAGTGCGAAAGTAATTCACCTGTTCCCAGCGGCAACATCTTCCCCGCTGCTCCTCCCTTCTCCACCCAGGTCTTCCTTGGAAAGAAGCAGAAAAGGAAAACTGGTCAAACGCTGCTAACAAAAGCTCTAGTCCCTCTGATCTCCAGGTCTCGCCCATGGGCCAGGTCGTGACCCCAGAGGCCTCGAAACGGTCCTGCGTATAGCGGCGGTTCCTTTACGGATGAAAGGACGACAGCGGGGTCAAACCTGCGTTTCGGGCCTGTGAGTTTTGTACGCCGAGCGCCTTGTTGTGTAACGATGCAGAACCTCATCAGCTTCTGCCCTGCGTGACCCCAGAGGTGTCGGCTGTGAGGCCGCGTTTCCGTCCACGACCCTCGTCCAGGCCAAACCCGCTCACAACAAGGGCGGCTTTCTACGATTCAGCTGCCCTGCGTGCGTCCGGTTATTTACCTCACGCAGGATCCCGGAAGAACCGCTCAACATTTTGACAGATTTGCTCTGTGTCTGCCTGGTAGCACATAACCGATTCTCCCTGACAGAAGGAAATGCTTAAAGCTTCATGCTGAGGGTCCGAGAGAAAGAAAACCTTTAACACATAAAGCGCCGACTCGGCTACGGCAGAAACAACAATCGGCGCTGCACGGGAAGTTTAACGTTTAAAAAGTTTACAAAACCAACCTACAGTAAGGGAGGGACAGTTATTATTGTTCTATTTGAATATCCCGAGTGCTATTTTGGGGACAGGCAGAGTCACCCCCCCTTCACTATTCAAACAACCACATATCAGTTCCTGTGCTCAAGACCCCCCAAACATGACACTCCCTACACAACTGCAGCTCTTTTTATATTCCTACATCTAGTTTTTCAGGTTTTTTTTAAGTAAAATAATCTGAAGCTCACTTTTCCCATGGGGAGTTTAAAAAAAAACACCATACGGACTTCACACAGCTCAAAATAGATGTTTTTATAACAGGTTAATGAGACAGTTGTTTTTTTTCATCTAAGATGAGTTTTGAGTAAATTTTGACTGAGTCTGGACAAACATTAAACAGCTTTGCTTACGTGTCCAAACCCAAAGATGTACCAATGAGCCTCTGTTCAGGTTCCTCTGCAAAATGCATCCTGACCCTGTTGGTCATTTTCCCAGGAAATAAATCCCGGCCTCGACTGCCGTTTCAACAGTGAATGGAAGTGCCTCTTGTAAGCAACACTTGGAGCAGTAATAGCTAATTCTGGCAAAACTCTGGCTTTGCTATGTGTGTTTGTCCCTGGATGGTGCAGCCACAGTGTTGGATGTCATTGGACACATGAACCTGCCTTCCATAAACTGTCCAGCTTGTCATTAGGAGCCATGAACCTCAAGAATGGGGTTAATGTGCTTCTTTGTCACTTTTACAAACAAACATGAAAAGAACAGTTTATGGATCACAGATGCACATCCATCATTCTGTCCATCCATCATCTCGCTCAGGGTCCCAATCCAGATCCTGTCCCAGAGGCCTGGAGCACCAGGCTATGGCACAACACCCTGGACCGGAGACCAGTGGCAGCACACAGACGTACGTGGAAGAACCTTCCTGTACACTGGACAGAGGTGTCCACCAAATAGATCAAATTGCCTCCTTTCAAAATCCTGGTCTTCACTGAGTGCAAAAACCAACACTGTCTGCAGAAATGTCCACAAGGAACAAGATCGACTACTACTTTACACCCTCAACTGGAAAACCCGGTAGATGGCGGATTTCTGTTTTAAGGACGAAAGTTGAGAAGTGAAGCACGTCTTATTTTAAATTGCACACGTATGAAGAACTTTCCGAAGGCTGGGAGATGGTACGCAGTAGTAGATGAGCAGCTCCACTCTTCTCTCTGAGACTCTCCTAGCTCTCCTTAGGCCTGCCTCCTAGAGACTTTCCCAGCTGCAGCTGCCTGCTTCTCTGGCTATGCTAATCACCCCCCCCCCCCCCCCCCCCCTCTCTTTCCTAGGAAGAGCAGTATTCCTCCCTGGGTTCTGCAGACCCCAGTGTGAATGCCGGAGGAGGAGGAACGGCCATCGCTCCCGGCTCTGGAGTCTCTTCCTCGGGCGTCTCCTCCACAAGCTCCCCTTGGAACGGAGTCCNTTTTCTTGTGGGACTCGTGGGCCTCTCAAGTCCTGTGGGCCTTGATGCCCTCCTGATGCAAGTGCTCACTCACCTCTCCCTCCACACACCTCCCGCAGGTGCGGCTGTGGACACTGGTCCTCGCTCATGCAGGTCTCGGGTGGTGACTAGTTTAAGCATAATCTGTTTTGTCATGAAAGCACTCCCCTAGGCTCCAGACCACCATAACCCTGACCAGGACAATGGTGGATGGATGGATGGATGGATTTTTACCAGGCTAAGTCATAATCCTTCTGCTTCTCTGCATTGCAGCTATTGCCCTTTCGGGGGGGGGGGTTTAATGAGAAAAGTCTCCTACCTTTCTGTAACCCAGGCCACGTAAACATCGCAGCTGGGTGTCTTTACATGAGCTCTACTCATATATTAAATGGAACATCTGGGGTGAGCAGGCAGCTGACCCTGAAAAATAAGAGGAAATTAAACTGAACTGTTGTTTTTTTGGCAATCCAGTGTAGAATATCTGCATACAAGAAGCATAAATCATCACCATCTGACTAGAGTGTAGGGGGAAAAAAAACAGCTCTGTCATCTTCTCCATTCTTCATGTTCTCATCACACAGGTGCTGCTCACTATACTACCATGACCTGAACCAGCTGTGTGAGACCAGAGCTTCTCGCAGCTGTGCAGCACATGTTTGATTCCTCCAGGGACAGAAACTGTATCTGTGTTGCATTTGGTTTACAGAGATGGTCGGGACTCGAGGCAAGTATTTCTTGACATTGTTCACCTTGCTAAATGTTGAAGTAACCAGCTCCAGGGACACCACGAGGCCCCAGTTACCACAAATCGCCCCCCAAAACGCATCACTGAAATCGCTAATGCGAAGCAGCGCCGTCGGCTGTGCAGTGTCTGTTTTCGGGGCGAAGCAGAAAGCAGCGCGGTGACAAATGACTCCGCAAGGACGGATGACTCACACACTCGGGCATGTGCCTAACGCTGCCTTAAGACGACATCAAACGGCTTTTAACAAACCACGTTAATTCCGCACGTCAGGTGAGCGACGTTTACAAAACGCAGCGAAGGACGACAGGCCCAAGGACGATACTGTCAGAGCGCGCGGGCGGCGGTCTGCACTAGCGCTTCTAGCGCCTTGTATAAAAGCTGCGATATCAATATTTACACTGCATACCAACACGTGTATACATTGGGGTCCCAGTCGAGTCGGTGCTTATTTACAGAAACCGTACTGCGTTTCCGCCGGACCCCGTCAAACTCACTGGCCCATCTACAAACACCACCGATGTGCGCGGTCGCGTTGGACGTCTGCTCGGGGGGGGAGCATCGCAGCGACTTCTCGGCCGTGTCACAGGAGAGACCGTCGCTTCCCCCGGGGTCCCCTCGCTACCCAAAACCCCTTTTCACAAGGGTCTCCGAGTGCGGAGAAGTGTTTCTTCACAAGGCGCTGTGCAGTTCACCTGCAGCAGTATAATGAGCAGAAAAGCACGACAGAACGTTGGACCGCCAGCGCATGGGACTTCTGAAGCAAGACCCTTCTAATATCCAAACGTGGGCCACACTAGGAGCTTCGGAATGCTGATCTGCTTCCCATTCAGCGCGCTTCATATCTCCTCAGCGTCACTGGCTTTGCCCCTCTGAGCCACTCTAATCCCTCACTTCTTTCCACAGAGCCGCCATTATTCTGGCCTAGTTGCCCCGTTCGTACGTCTTATCTCTTTCCTGGTGACAGTCTTTTCAAGCCTTTCTTAATGACTCGAGAAGGTTCACACACTCAGCTTCCCAGGCAACAAGGTCCGATGATGTCATTCATGCGGGGGAGTGAGGGCTGTGGGGGGGCTGTATGGTTCCATTGGGTTTTCTTTAAGAAAGGAGCGATGCATGGCAATCGAGTGCTGTCATCCCTTCCCACATTCCTCTTCATCCTCCGGCAAACCTCTCGAGCAGCACGGCCCTGCGACACCTCTTAATCTCACATTATCATGATAAACATCCCCTGTATCAGTCTAATAAGACTGTTTACCAAAATGTGTGAAACCGCAACCTCGGTTAAACCATCTTCATTGCATTTTTTAACCTAAAGATATTCTCCTTTTTTTCAGGTCAATATAAGGACGTTATATATTAAAAATGGAATGATTACATCTATAATGTATTACATACAGTTTGTTTTCCATTTTCATTTTGTTCTAATAGAAAATTTGTATATTCAAATTGTAAACAAATACAAAAGTCTTCCATCAAAACTGAAATAGACCAATTGCTGCACAAGGTTGAAATACAGACGGTTACGCAGATATAAACGGTAGTTTAACGGAAACGTGCAAAAGTCAGATGACGGTCCGCAACTTCCATGACGGCAGCCGCTCGCTGCTGTGGTAAAGTGTGCGACTTTGGCCCTAACGTCATCGACCAAACAAAAGTAAATGTGGCAAAATAAAAGGCAAAAAGACTAGACGAGCCAACCGTGCCAACGGCGAACAAAGAGGTGAAGCCATAAAGGAGAGAAAAGTCATCTATTCCCACACTGAACAGCCAACCAGCTCCCTGGTGTAGAAATTAATCTCCTGTAACAGGCGCACAATAAACTTCATTTTAATAACTTCCCGTGCAATAATGAATTTGAATTGGCCGCAGAAATTACTTCCTCATAGTTACTGGTTATACAAACATTTCCCTTACAACTGAGCACTGAAACACCGTGAAGGTTTTACTGGTACAGCCGCTTTGCGTTTATCCTTTTCAACGCTTTTTAACACATCAGGTGTGTCGTAAATGTGTAATTCAACAGCGAAGGGTATCGTCAGGTACTCGGCGGACGCAAAACACAGAGAGTATTGTGGAGGAATCGTTTACCTGCTACCCGAGCTGCGCAGAACACTCGTACGGAGGAAGGCGACGTGGACCTGAGCCGCCGGACCACCCGGCCCTCCCCGGCAAACCTGTGGAGTGCAAAGTAAGACAAGTCGGGGGAACAGGGTTAAGCATATTTAAACCTCTACATTAGCCAAGAGCTTGAGAAAACATTACAAACTGGTCAAGTTTCAAGGTCGACTGCGGAAGGAGCAGATCTCAGCACTCCCCTGTTGGATCTCGGGGTCAACCGAGACCTTTATGAAAAGTGGGCTCCCAGTTGGCTATATATATATATATATATATATATAACGGCTGGGGCTGTTTCTACAGCTAAACATCTTCTGACCACTAGCAGGCAGGTTAATTGAACGGCCAGTTTAACCACAGAGTGGTCCTTGGAATGCCTGCTCAGCGGGAAAGTCGTTTTACAGAAAACCCCCCAAAACAAAACCACACTACGCAAACAATGGAGCTCGGCAAACCTGCCATTCTCCTTCAGGAGATGGAATCCCACCAGCACCCTTTAGCCCCGGGCTTTAATCTGACCCTTTTCCCGGTCTCTAAACCCTCACTTAATTACTATCTAGAACTGGGCAGACTGAGTCTTTTCACAAGGAAGGGACCTGAGTCACCGCGGCCACAAAAGCATCCGAGTGAATGAGCAGGAGGAGAGGGTAACGCGGCCGTTCCTCACACCGGAGGCCTCACACGGGCCCCAAGAAACCCGGCAGCCATCCACCGCAGACAAGGCAGCTTCTCACAGGAACAAAGTGAAGGATTACGGTGCGGTACTAACAGGCATTCACACGTAGTGCCGGCCCATTGACGGAGGAACTTTCCGGCCTTAGGACCCCTCAGTAAAACTATTAGTTCATTCGTGTGCGTCGCCCACCGCATTTACAAACGAAAGAACCACCGTTAAATGTTCAATTGACCTGTTTGAGGCAAAGCGTTCCGTTTGTTTTTTCAATATCACTCTAATGTTTACGACCAAACCGAAAACTCAATATGTACACAAGGCAAATCTGACGTATTGAACGTTTCAGAAGTTTTACGCATTTTTTTAAAAAAAAGTCTCTTCAAACTGTCAGATGACCAACATACAGCAATGAAAGAGAAGTAAACAATCCCAAGTGTAAAACAGACTCTTTTCGCCGTAAGAATGCACTACTACGTAAACACACACATCTTTTTAAACAAATAACAAATAAGCACAATGTCATATTGGGCAATAGAGACGACGTTGCTAGACGCATTAGAGACGTGTGTTCGGTCAGCATGTTTGGGACCAGCTGTGCTGGTTTGATTATAATTCTGGACATGGTAGAATAACTAATAAATTCTGTGAATGTATGATGCAGGAAGGGTAGGCGGAGGGAAATAAACACTGTTTTGACATCCATGTATACATAATTATAGGCTTCAGTCGATGGAGGGAATCCGTCTTTCAGAAGAATGACCTCCTCGGTTTAGATTTTATGGTGTTAATTATACATTTCGCCCACATTTGCACAAAATGCCTCCTGCAAGACAGAATCGGGGGTCTGGATTTTAGAGGAAAAATGTAGGAAGCGATGTTACGGAATCCACTGCCAAGCACTTCTGCGAGGTCAACCTCCCACGTGGAGTCACTGGCGCCCGGTGTCTCGTAACTTCACGCAGACAGTGTAGGAAATAAAGTTGAGGGGGGGATCCTGCTGTCGCGCTTCTGAAAAAAGGGAATTGACCAAATATGTACTGGAAACGGTGGGAATGTTTTTTTCTTCACAAAAACCACTAAACAGCAATAAGGACAGAAGTCCTGCAGTGGAGGAAGCAGCTGAAGGAATGAAATGTTCCATAACTGGGGGAACAGAAAACCTGCTTCATTCGGAACTAAGCAAAAACTTTTTGGACAAAATGCAGATTCACCGAGAGTCGTGTTGTTTCTTTAGGGCTGTTGAGTTTCACACTAACATAGGACACACGGTGTCCGATTTTGCACTACAGGCTGGAATATTAGTGTATTGTTATGATTTTGGAATATTTTATTATAGCGCACTATTATTGTTTCAGATTTTAACTACTTCTGATTTTACTTATTTTCTTTTTCCACAATACTGAGCAAAATGGAGCAGCACTTTTATTTTTTGTTTTGCCGTTTGATTAAATTACAGTTTTCCACACTTTTCTGCAGTGACTGCGGAACACGTGCTTATTCACGTCTTCAAAGATGCTCTTAGCTTTCCATCTTTCTCACCGGACCGGAGTTCAGCAGACACTCTGAACGCGGACTATGCTCTACTTCACCATAAACTTAGTACCTAACTTTTTTCAGGCTAAAAATAATTAAAAAAAGGACCCTTCGGGCTTAAAATTCTTTGGTAAAATGCTTCAAACAAACAGCAAAGCCCCACATTGATGGAAGAGCAGGAGACTTGAAAGGTCATTGTATCCATCTATTTATCTGTTTATTTTTACTCTTAAAGTTTCATTATTATCATTTTACTCTGATTTTTAGGAAATCCAGTACTACAATAGTGACCACTAAATGCACACCACCCCACCTGGACTGAACATCACCTGCTGGTTTCTTCATGACAGCATATGCTAATCTCCCCTCTTTTCCGGAAAGGGTCAGTGGAGCTAAAGTTCCTCTTCTCAATATCGCTGCTGTCTTAAGGCTTTCGCTTGTCGACCTTCAAAGGAGAGGGTGAAGACTTAAAAACGCTGCTCACTGCTTGACGTCCCTCTGCGTTTCCCCTAAGCTGCTGTGAACTCACATTTCTGTCATCACTGCAACAGCATGAACGTCCACCTGCACCACCTGAAGCCTCTCGGTTGTTAAAGAAGACAAACTACAGGCTCGAAGGTGTGGAAAAAAGGAAAACATGAACGCGACACTGGGAAGCGAACATACTATAATCTACTCCTTAAAGGTGCGTTGGAGGATTTCCCTGCTGGCCCGCAGTGAGAGGGTGTCCCACCTCTCCAGAGGGAAGCCTCCTTCCTCAGATGACTCATATCAAGTGATGTGCCTTATACATAAGCCTTGGAACCGAAAAAATATGCCCTATACGGAAAAACAGGACAAAGTTTCCCTGAAATCAAGGGAGATATGATTATAGTGCTTCAAAGGCTTGTCTTGAAAGACAAACCACCGGATGAGCCACTCCTCAGTCCTACTGTAACTAGAACTTTGTGAAAAGACTGGAGGTTTGTTAGGTCTTATGAAATGGGACTGCAGTTTGTTCATCTCTGTTTAAAATCTTTTCCTTTTCGCATTCTGGTGTAAGACATAAAGACGGTGGCATTGCAACCGAGATGGATCCCCAATCCAGGTCTAAGACACAACTTTGGCATATGACACATGTTGATGTGAAACAGGGTACCACTTGAGCAAAGAACAGCGTAAAAGAAGCCAAGGGCAGGATGGACGTGCCTCTTCTGACCGCCACCACCCGTTACGTCAGTTCCATACAAACGCAGGGATCATCCTACCTGTGTCAAGTTCTTACCTGTTATCAGCAGGAAGCAAAACCCAAATCCACACAGCAACATTTGCATTGTTTGCAGGTCACAACACCTGTTTGAACTCAACGCACTATATAGACTTTCTCGGGGGGTTTAGGTTACCTCAAAGTCTTCCCATCTCCATGTGAAATATTGCTAAGCCCTCTTTTGTTTAAGTGACAGAACGCTTGTGTTTATATGAAAGTTACAAAGGATGTGATTAATGGTCAGTTAAACACATTGTATATATTTCTTCTCTAAAGCCTGATTAGCACCGTTTAAAATGCAAACACAAAATAAGACGAGCTTTGAAGTAACCGGCCTGAAGAAAAGTGAACATCAAACGACTTGTTCTAAATACACTACAGAACCATAAAATACGGTGTGTTTTTTGGACCGAGACTTTTTACTCACAAAATGCCTTAGTCCAGAAGTTCGTACCTGCGGAGATGCTGCACCTGGAACCACAGACCTGATCTCTGATCTTCCTTCTCCGTTTAACAAACAACCTGGAGCAGAAACCTCTTCAGCTGATCCAGTTGCAGAGAGATGAGACAGGATTACATTTGCAGATGTCCGGGTTTAAAGTGAGACCCGATGAACTGCCTGTCACACACCTCCCCAGCGGGGTGTCCGAGGGGCCCGCGCCGTGACTCCTGTCACCCACAACAACTGGTTCACATCAGAGGCCCTGCTCCTTTCTCAGTTTTTCGTGATCCAGCATCCCACCGATTCCACCTGTGAGGCCAGAGCAAGGGACGGTGCTGCAGTGGACAGCCCAGGAAGACAGTTACTGTGACGGCAAAAAAACTAGATCTCGTAACTCCCACGTTCCTCCTAGACTCCGGCTCCACTTGCTCTCAGACATTTACAGATTTACGTGCCGGTCCGCAGGTAGTCTTTCACCTGCGTTGTTGTCGTGTGACAACCAGCAGAGGTTGGTGGGGTGGGGGTGTTCTGCAGGGGTTAGCTTTGTCACACCAGCCACATCCTTTACTTCTGCTGTCAAAGAGCACCACCGCAGCATATCGACGTCCTCCATACGGGGCACCTAGAGGGTCCACTTACATCAGCTCACTGATCTCACCCGTTACAAAAGTATGACCAGACAGGGAAATATTTGTATCTCTGCTTTCATAATTTTTACATCTCCATTACTGCCCTGCGCTGGCCTGGGTTCCCATCCGTCACGCAGCGGTACCTCTGCAGTCGGCTCCGGACCACGGAGACGCTGCGCTGGACAAGAATCAACAAATGAATAAACGATGTAATAGATGCTAAATGCTGTGATTTCAAAATGGAGAACTGTGCATCAATGAGGACATTTTAAAAGAAATTATCTTTAATTATGTTCAAATTTTAATGTCACTCCCCCCCCAGTGACATTAACAGACACACAAGAAACAGCAGCATTTCAGACATCAATTGCAGAAGCGCCTGAGCATTAAAATTTAGCAAGTTGCTACTGCCACCTACATGCTGCTCTGGTGAACACTTTCCCAAAACTCCACCACCCAGCTGGATTAAAGCCCATCTCCACTTTCAAAATTGTGGTCAGCTACTCTGTCCCATCAAGAAAAGTTAGTTCAGGAAGCCTTTAAATGCGCGAAACAATACTGGTGTGCGGTGTTAGTCCTGTGTCTACTCCAGTAAGCGCGTCAGAGGAGCCTGAGGCTGGGGGGCCTGTTCAGATCACAGGGCAGCTCCATGCTGGGTCTGGACCCTCCTCACCCCTTCTGGACCTACATACGCCCTGCAGCAAGACACACAGATGCAGATGCTTAAATTAACTGACTCTTTCCTTAAATGACAGGGAACCACAAGAATGCTGTCATAGTTTCTCTTCATTCCCCCAGCTGGAGCAAAGGCATGGATTCCTCAGCTTGGGGTTGTCGTCATTCTTTGAATGGTTTTCAGTAAAAGTTGTAAAGCAGGTTAACAGATGCATGTTTTGTTTCTGTAGTCCATTCCATACATCTGCCACCTTTTAAAAGAGCACAGATGAATTGATGAAAAATAAAGCTTGGCTTCTCTCTGGCGCCACCAGCGTCACCCCCTCCCCTTGCTGGAGCTCACATGTGGAGCTGATCCTCCAAAAATAACAACAACAACAGCAGCAGGAGCTCATAAAGACATTAAGCTTTTTTTTTAAAATTAAAAACACAATATTATGGTCACGCACGATTCTCACTCACAGAGGAATAAATACAGACTTTTGCTGGTGTCCGAACCATAAGCTGCACGCCACCAATAGAGAGCAGAAACCTTAAAGCACAGTCAGAGCCAAAGGCCACAGTATAGGGGGGTCATGTGAAAACTGCAGGAAAATAAGACAGTAAAGATATCTTGTCTTTTACTCTTTTCCAGCATTATTTCATTGTCTGCCAGGAATGGATCTCACATCCATCCATCCATCATCATTATCCACTTAATCCTGGGTAGGGCCACAGGGGTCCAGAGCCCATTCCAGAACCTATAAGCACTAGGCTATGAACCCCACTCCATCACAGGGTCTCTCTCCCTCTCTCTCTCTCTCTCTCTCTCTCTCTCTCTCTCTCACACACACACACACACACACACACAATTGATAATTTGGAGAGACCAATCAGCCCGAAACACAAGTGTTTGGACAGTGGGAGGAAAGCCACTCAGACACGGGGAGAACACCCGAACTCCACACAGACAGAGCTGGAGTCCGACTCGCACCCGAACAGGCAACAGCCCGACTCACCGTGCCACTTTTGTATGAAGATGCCATTTAAATACATTCGTTTTCACCTGTAAACACAACTGAAACAAACACAGAGTTTAATAATGAAAAGTACGAAAAGTATTTAATATTTCCATTAGAATTCCATCACACTTTAAAAAAGGGTTCCTTGGTACACTTTTACAGCATTACAGCTCAACAAAAGCAGTTTTCTTACATTAGCATCTTAGAAAGTAGAATCACGTGTCCCTTACGTGAGCCGCAACCCACGACACAACCAGAAGCAACTGCCTAAAAACACACTGCGCGTGTAGAATAGATGAAAGACAAAAGGAAAGGCGTGAATGTGCTACAGTCATAAAGTTCAGCTGAGACCAGTGTCGATGCACAGGCACAAAGCTGTAAGGCTCATTTACAGCACGTACACAGAACGTAACTCAGAGTGCAAGTGTTCTGTAAATAATCTGCATATAGAAATTACTGGAAAATATCTGGACTAAAAATTGTGGCTGCTTGAAACAAAGGTTGACATCTACCCTACAATCAGTTTGGTCTTAGCTGTAAAACAGACTCTGAAAGAAACAAGTGCAACTTGAAAACGGCCAGGCTGCTTTGCAGTGCGTCGGCTCCGAGATCCTTCCTCTCTCGTGCCGGAATGTTCTTTAAAGCCAATACAGCTGTCCCTTGCTATCCTTAACCTCGCTATGTTCTGAGTACCGGTCAAAAACCGACCGTGTCTGAACCTGCGTCTGACTTTTGCTGTCTGCGTCCTCCCCACGTTATTAAGTGAACATGTCCTCTAAGGTGGTGGACAGCTTGCGAAGAGATCCTTGGTGGACGGCGGTTTAAGAGTGTTTCGGTGGAACTGGTCGGGGGACTCGGGACGTGCTAGGAACACATTATTACTTCTCCTGTTGAAAGTAATGAAATACAGACGTGTGCTGTCTGAAAATGAAAACACTATCAGGAACAGATTAGATTCGGGCAACAAGGGAAGGCAATGTTATAATTCACTTATGTTTCTGTCATTAGTCTCAATACACTGCAGCCTAGTGTGAATGCACTGTCTACTTAACAGCAGGAACACAGCGGAGTTCCAGCTATGGTGTGACATTAAAATTTTTCCTTGGTCACTCAGGGTTACTCTGGTATGCATAGTTCATCCTACAGAGCGATACAACAGTTATTAAGAGGATTCGCGGGGTCTTCACATATCAACTTATACTGCTATGCGGAGTGTTCCGTTACGGACCATTGAGGCGGGGGTGGCCCTCAGGCGCGTTCATCTCCACCGCTCTCGAGGGCTTGTACCATCTTGTGCTCCCCCTCGCTTCCCAGTTGGTCCTTTGGGCTTCATGAAGGCCTGTCCCTGGCCGTGCTGCTTGGGGTGGACCTCCTCATAGAGGAAGTCACTGGTCAGCTCCTCCCCACTGTCTATCTCTATCTGAGGCAAACCAAACAGGTGAGCAGTAAATCAAAGTGCACCACCGGTACCAACAAAGGAAAAGCAATAACTGCAGCATATCCAAGGCAACACTGATAAGACTCCGGCAATTGTTCATAGGTGTTATCTTTTCCGCAATGAAAATATGCTCGTCTTCTTATCCCTCAAAAAATGAGCTAGATCTTAATTTGTTGTGAAGAAAAGTAACCGACAATTTGAGCAGGATTGATTTCCAGTACCTTTTTTGTAATTTGCAGGCTAAGGTGGTTTTCCACTGTGTCCAAGAGAGGGCTTTTGCAGCTCGAATACAGCATCCTCTCTCTGATGCTGCACTTATACCCGGGCATGGAGTAGATGAAGACTGCAGATTCAACAGTGGTACAATGAGCAAGACTCGGAAGGTTCCTGGAAGAACTTCCACCAAGCCCTCTCAGAAGGAACCAAGCAACTCGCTAAGCTACTGGAGCAGAATTAGTTCAGAGGACGAGGTGGTGTCAGCTGCCAGGAAAACGCATTTTACAAACTGTAATCTGTTCACAGTAAAACTGTAGGAAGTAGAAGTGAAACAGTAAAATCGCAGAATTAGCATAAGCTTTTCAACTTTGACGCACAGTTCCTTCAGATTTCTGAAGGGTTTTCACCTGTGGACTCCAGGTATCGGCCCTCGTGGGTGTGTTTGTACAGGAAGAAGTGATAGCGTGCGGCATCTTTCGGAATCCGTGCTGGCAGATCTTTGAGCTCCGTAGGAACAGTGCTTGACAACTTGATCATTTCATTTCGAAAGTCTATTTCCTTTTGATACAAACATAAAGCACAAACACAGCATAAAAACACAAGGACACAAAAAGCAATAAGCCAGAAATCAGACACACACACACACACACACACAAAAAAATAAATGCATTTCTCACATGAAGTCCAACCCTTGCCGAATGTTACAGCATAAAAGCCTCTAAAAGTTCACTGCAAGCTACTTTGGGAAAACAGAGTTCGACCCAACAGGCTGCCGAAACTGTGGGTCAGGGGCAGCTCCAGGGTTGGGTCAGGACCTGCTCAGCCACCCCTCAGACTCACCAGTTGGATGTAGTTGAGCTTCTTCTCTTTGAACTGCTCTAGAGCACGAGCAGCATCCTGGTGCAGTGGGAATGCCACCCCCTGCAGGGACTGCTTCTTGGTGTCCATACTGATTCTCATCTCCATCTGCGCGGGACATTGCACCAGAGTCACGCGAGGGATATAATATAAAGGTATCGCCAGCGTGTTACTCGGCAGGAGGTAGCGAGGCGGAAAAGGCCGTAAAAACACAGCAATACCATCAGGAACCGAAAGGCCAGCGAGTCCAAAAGGGAGAAGAGGGCCTGTTAAAGTTGGGACTGTGTTCGCTGCTCACTTTTTCCCCCTCACGCCTTTACAAGACTGTGATTTGGTACATTTACTCCCAGCCAATGAAGGGCAGATATTTACAATCCTCTTTGCTCCCATCCAGATTACTGCTGCATCGTCTTCCTTTAAAGGCCTCGCGGGGGAGGGGAGGGGAGGGGAGGGGAGGGCATGCAGCTTCCTGCTGCTGACCACAATGATGGCTTTGCACTGTTTTCTAATATGTACAACTACAGGCAGTGGTTCCTTCTAAAGCTTGACTGAGATGACAAATTTATTACAAAAAAAAAAACAAAAAAAAACTTAAGGTTCATTTCCACTCAGCTGCCTAAATTAACTGAAATCTAAGCCGACTTCCTTACAGCACGGAGCTCTCACACTTTAACCCCTTACACTTGTGTCTCCGGAAACTGAAGGCTGATAATACAAGTGCTGCTGCTTCTCAGTTAGAGGGCCCTACATAAAAGAGCTGAACATTAAGAGTAACTGGGTCTGTCGATCAATCCTGGTCAGTCAATGTGACGCGGACCCGCTGTTGCCCTCCCAGGGGAAGTGCAATATAGATACACATCTCCACTTACAGGCCACCCTATTTCCTCATATTCGTACGCAAACCCTTGAGCCTTAGTCAACATCGGTTGCTCCACGACGTGTGTGTGTGTGTGTGTGTGTGTGTGTGTGTGTGTGTGTGTGTATGTTTGTGTGTGCGTGCGCGCACGTGCGCACAAACCTCATTGAGTCTGATCTGCCTGAGCTCCTCCTCAGCAGCAGTCAGGGGCAGAGGACCTGCCTGGGAGCTCAAATACTTCCTGTAGCCACTAAGAGAGATGTCGTCCTGAAAGGAGAAGACATGCAATGAGACGGAAGCGTTGGCACAACACAACTATTACTTACTTAGGTTCTCAAGTTGCTACCACTACTTAGTCTGAAAGTATGAATGCACTATAAACCACACTGTGGGCTATATTTAGCTGAACAGTTGGAGGCCTAGGGAGCTCTCTGAAAAGTGCAGACAAGACGCAGGATGGAAAAATGTAAAACAAACAGCCCACCTTGGAGGTGCCAAAAATTTCATCTTTAATATGTCCGCCTCCAAACTCTTGTTTCAGCGTCGCCCTTGTGGCAGCATACAACATTTTCTGCCGCACCTGTCCAATTCAAAAGATGTCGGTTAAAGGATGACGCCAGCGGGCGTGGCTAGAACTCAAGGCTAACCGTTCAATCATCCAGCAAGTATCCGGGGGCGACGAGCACCAGCCCGAGCAGGTAACCTACAGGAGACCGGTCAGGTGACCAGGCCAGCAGGATCCACTCGTAGCCGTGCTTGTTGGTGGAGTCCAGACGGTAGAGGATGTAGGCGGGCTGCTCATCCTCCAGCAGAGGAAGCACCGAGGCGTCGTATTCCTCGTCCCACCTGCGCGCTGCCAGCTTGGCACCGCCCATCACCAACTGCTCTGAAGGTCCACACAGCAATTACTCAGCAACCAGGAAACATCAAACGGTTGTCCTGTAAACAGCTACGTCCTCTACATCGCGGCACAGCATTTCCTACACTAGACACGCGTACTATATTCTGCCTCGTATTTTGTACGCTTTGTAGGGAGTTGTGTGAAAGAAGACATTTAAGTTAAAGTCGCTTAGTTCACAGTCGAGATTTAAGGGCTTGTGTTCCAAACGCTGATTAAATCTGGTTTTAGACTAAACCGAACATCTAACACACACCCACGAGAACCCTTTTCCATGCAGGACTAGGCTTAATACACATGCAGGGAACCAGCGTTCAGCACAGCACTTGCAAAGGCGACAACTGACCGTTTTCAATGACTATTTTGAGGACCCGGTAGTTTCCGTTCCTGGCCTTCGTAAAGGTGGCTCTCACTTCCACGGAGGCTGTGAAGACACTAAGGTCAGGACCAGTGTGATGTCCCTCAGGATGTTCCCACTTTACTCCACTGCATGAGGACGGACACACACACACACACACACACACACACAGCTCTGGTTTCCTCCCACAGTTCAAGGACACACCATATGGAACTGTGAGGACAAAGACACCTTTGAAAGGTCAATTTAGTCCCCAGCATGTTTTTTGTTAAACATTTTGGAGGCATTAATAAGCTTTATCCCCTCAGACCCTCGACCCCACATTCAAACCAAAACACAGTCATATATCAATTGACGCGTTTGTGTCCACAACAACATGGCTGACGCTTTTACGGCTGTTATTTTTAACCTCTTCACTTTTTAAAATCCCTTCTTTTAAAGGCGGCCCCCCCTAAAGCAGCGAGAGAGCTGTGTAAACGCAAATGGTGACGCGAACCGAGCTGTCAAACTGGAGGAAGCGGCTCCAGTTCGCGGCGAACCGAACCAAACCGAAACGCTGAGGCGAAGAAGCGCGGAGCCGCAAGGCTGCAGGGAGACGTGTCCTCCACCCTCCGCCGGCTGAACCTCCACCCTCCGCCGCCGAGCCCGGCCGCTCGGCAAACTTTCACGGAGGATCGCGGAGCTGCAGCAGCAGACGGAACGTTCGCGAAAAAATACCTTTTATGCCCGTTTGGTGGGACATGTTGGGGCTCGAGCGCCGTCGCCGAGCTTCAGGACAGTCCAGTGGAGTCCAGTGGAGTCCAGTACAGCACGAGCCGCCAGTCGCTGCAGCCCGACGTCACACGCAGCAGCAGCAGCAGCAGCAGCAGCTCGCGCGGTCACGTGACGCGGGCCGCTGATGCCCTGGGGGGTAGAATAGAGTATATAAAATAAACTGAATGTAGCGAGCACAGTAAATAAAATAAATGTAATGTGTGCAGTGCAATATATAGAAATAAATGTAAGGAATGTCCTCAATACAGATATTTCGTTTAAAATGTATTTGTCAAAAATGCTGCTTCACCGTGAAAATGTCTGAACGTTTATTTAACATTTTATGACTCACTTATTTGAAGGCACTTATGTACAAATTAAACGACTTTTTAATACATGATCCATTACAGCTGGTTCGGAGATCACGGTGGTCCAGCGAGGTGGAGTCACGTGTTTGGATTGTGGGAGGAAACCTGAGCACCTACAGGAAACCCCCACGAAGGTGGGAAGACGAAAGTGTGTGTGTACATACACAGTCCTTCAAGAAGCCTCACCTCCACGGAGACCAGCTTCCAGTCTCTTCACTGTACGTGAGGCTGAGAACACGGAAACTCCACACAGCCTGAGCTGGATTCGAACCCACAGCCCAAACGGTCCTGTCTGAAAGGACAGAGCTGTGGCTCGGACTGTCACTGCGGGGCATATCCAGGCAGGGGCGCAGCTAAGAATCCTGGGCCTCCTGAAAGAATATTGCTCTCCCCTCCCCCTCCCACCATCTGTGGGTTCTAGAATCGTCCCCATCACTTATCCCACTAGCACTGGCCCTGGGTACAGGTGTCACCTCCCAAAAGCCAGGCACGTGACCGCTGTCATGACTCAGCGGGCACCTACGGTGAGCACAGGAGCTCCAGGTACCCCTCCCGTGCAAAATGGGGATCGGGCCAGTGAAGGGTGGACCCTCCTGACAGCAGCACGTGTGAAGGGGCGAGGTGGCGCTGTACAAACCCAGCGTGAAAACAGCAAAAGAGTCATTAAAACTTGCGGAGAGATTTAGTTGTATAACCAGATGATCCTGCCCCCCGTTTCCATGGAGATAATCTGGAATACAGTGTTATTATCTGGCAGAGGAGCTCTGAGGACCTAATGACCGCAACATCTCACAAAAGGAGTGGAGCACAACATGGGGAGGAACATGTTCTTCTCTGTCTGCTTTGCTTAGATCTCCAAATGCAAGCTGGAGAGCTGCAGATGTACGTTCACCTGAGTAGCCACTTAACGCGGTTCCAAAAAGGGTACGAAAGGTCAGGAGGACCGCTGGTCGTGGAAGAAGTGGGTGTGTTTCTGACGCAGGAGATAAGATGAAAGATGGCTCTGCCCGTGGAACCTGAGCCGCCTTTCGTGCTCCTGCCGGCGTGACGCGACAATTGTGAGTTTTGCAAAAGAGGGTGAATGAGGTGGCAGATGTTTTCAGCCAAACTTACGTTAAGTGCACTCTTCTTAGTGTGTCTTCCGTGGTGGAAGCAAAGACTTCTGCTGCTCACAAGCTCCACAGACATGTCCAGGTGGTTGACAGGCCCTGAACTGCAAAAACACACGCACACACACACACGCACGCACACGCACGCACACGCACGCACACACACGCACACACACACACACACACACACACAACCTTTGTCTGAAGGAAAATGAGCTGAAAGAGCAGGAGTTCTCTTCCTGAGAGTTACATTCTGAACCTCAGTTCATGTAACTGACAAGACACTGCATATTGGGTGTCCTTTGTCAGCTACACTGAGTTGCCACTTTATTAGGTACACCTATCCAGTACCGTGTTGAACTTGTTTTGGCCTTCAGAACAGCATGAATCTGGGCATGGATCCTACAAGGTGCTGGATGTGTTCTGCAGGACTGTTGTACTGTGTGGCAGTGCAAAGTTGCTACAGATTAGAAAGCAGCAAACAGACCTTTCCACCTCATCCTGAAGACAGTCAGCAGGGTTGTGATCTGAGGACTGTGCAGGTCTCTGACGCAATGAAAACTCATGGTCCTGTAACCATATGGTGAGGATAAGTGCTGTGTGACATGGAGCATCATCGTGCTGGAAGTGCCCATCTGAGTGGATAGACTGCAGCCATGAAAGGACGAACTTGGTCAGGAGTGATGCCAATACGCTGTGTCACTCATATGTTCTTCAGTGGGTATCAGGAGCCCTCATGTGAGCCAGGAGAACATCTCCTTGCCATCACACTGCCACCACTGGCCTGTTCTGTTCACAGCAGACAGGACATCTCCATGGACTTGTGTTGCTTCTGCCAAATTCTGATCCTTCCATCAGCGTGATGCAAAACAACCTGGGTTCATCCCACCAGGCAACTTCCCTCCACTCCTCAGGAGCCCAGTTTTGCAGCTCTTGTGCCCAGTGGAGATGTACTTTCTTGTTCAGCAACATCAGCACCTGATGTGGTCTTCAGCTGCTGTAGCCCTTTGGAGACNCAGCAACATCAGCACCTGATGTGGTCTTCAGCTGCTGTAGCCCTTTGGAGACAAAGTGTGATAAATGGTGTGTTCTGACATGACGTTCTGCTCACCTGTGTTGCATACAGATGTGATTTTCCTGGTTGTGTCCTGTCTGTTGGCCTCCAGGATTCTAACTATTCGGCCCTCACCCCACTGGTCCAGCTATCACGCCACATTCGGCGTCACTAAGGTCACTCACTTTGCGGTCTGTCGGTTTTGTACCACACTGCAGTCACACGACGTATGACTTGCTGCAATGTACAGACTGTGTGAAGCTGGGGTGTACCTAATAAACTGGGTACTCAGTATATGCTGGAAATGCAACAAAGGTTGATTGTTAACCTACATCTGAAGTTCTCAGCGGTCTGCATCTACGGTATTTTCCTCACATGTGCGGTACATGTAGACTAGGCAGCAGCTGGGTTCAAACCTGCTTCCATCACCATTTCCTGCATGAATCCTCTTGGCTGGCAGTGGTCAAAACGATGACCTTCTTCAGCGTTCTTAACTTCTCCACAGGACCTGTCCCCCTCAAACATTACTGCGGTACACAGTTGGTTCTGGAGGGCGGCATTTCATGAAGGTAATGGGATTTGTCCTGCTGCTCAAACGTATTCTTATGCGGGATCCCTGCAATCTTACACAACCTCACTGTGTACATAGTGGTTACAGAGGAACATCTGGAATCACCCAGTTGCCGCAGAGCACATCTGTCTGCTGCACACTGAACAGAACCGCCAGTCGGGGGTGTTATTCCCCTCCCGTCCAGTAGGTGGAGACAGTGTCATATCATGAAGAAGGAGAATTTAATGAGAGTTGAGGATCAACAGGCTTCCCATTACAGGTAGTTCAACCTGGGACACGTGGGCTTGGGACAAGCTGGCGTGCAGCGGTCTTAACACACATACACACACACACACACACACACACACACCCCGCAGTGTTACTGGGAAAGATGAGAGTGACACCACTAGATGGCCCCGTCTTGCAGCATTTAAATGTGACTGTCACACTGTGACTGCAGACCAGGAGGAGGTTTCTGTTTCTGAGTGCAGTGGTACCAGAAAGGACCCGGTGAAGGTTAATCTGCTCGCCAGCGCGGGTCGGGGGACCCTGCACCCCGCAGCGGCTGGTCCAGACCCGACCCACTCGTGTTCACGTTCCACTGTTCATCGCAGGTAATGTCACTGGTCTGCCGTCACCACGAAGGGCTGCTGCTCAGGTGGCCGGGGTTCTTCCTGAGGTCCTCTTGCAGGTAGAGACACATGAGCACCTGACCAGACTATTTTTGGCCTAAATTGCACACGATAAACACCATTTTGAACTTATTTAAAGTTGGATATATCGGCAGAAAACGCAGTGCGATATTGCAGCATACGGATCTTTCCGGCTCTCTGTCCCACTGCTGCTCATCTTCCAGTAGCTGTGCTGAGTGAACGGCACCAGTCGCTGTCCATGGTCCTGCTCGCCTTAGGGCTGCCAAAGCGAGCAGCTCAAACCCCCCGGGCAGCTGGAGTGACAGCACACTAACCTGGACTAACTGGTAAGAGGTCAGAGCATCTGCTCTGCTGTGCGAGGACTACCCCGTATCCCGCAGTACCAGTACCACCCAGCGCCCAGATACACGGGAGATGTGTGTATCTGTCACGTTTACAGCTCAGCCTTCACGAACCGGGGCCATTCAATGAGGGTAACTGGCAGCTTCCAGCCGCCTGGAGGGTGAAGCGCAGCCCTCTGCCTCTGCAGCCCATATCCTACGTAACAGGAGTGTCAGCGCCGGGCTTCAGGAGCGACAAGTCATGGGATATTTGTGCACAGTTGAAAACACAAAAGGCGCTGCCTGAAACAAACGGAGACGGAGGGAAAGACCTGGTTTGCAGCTTTCGGTCTGCTCACCTTCCACGTGCCCTCTACAATCCACAGTCTCAGAGCACCTCGGTGGAGGAGGCGGTGGGAGTCAAGCCGCACTTTGTGTGTGTGTGTGTGTGTGTGTGTGTGTGTGTGTGTGTGGAAAGGAAAAGCATCTTGGCCACATGCTGCTCAAGGCCAGTGAAAGTGAAACCAGCACTGTTGCCGTGGCGCTCTGACAACCCCTGTGATGCACTTGAACTGGCTTCTTCTTGGGACAGTTTAATGTACGCATCGCTTGTCTGGTGGGGGGGTCTATGCTCTGGTCAGGTTTTTAATCACACTTGGAACATCTCACTAACCACCTTTGCACAGTCTCTTGTTTGATTCCTCTTTGGCGGCGTTGAGGAGCAGAGGCCCCCGCTAGAGACATGGCTGAATTACTCTTCTTCTCAGCCTTTCATCCTGGGAACGCTGCATGGGGGGGCATCCAGATGAAAATTGAAGGAATGCTTTTGAAGAACATCTTCAAACCCAGCTTCCTTACACCAAATGGTTTGTTCTTGTGCCCCAGGTCGATAACATCCGCTGCAGGTTTTCCAGGGGCAGACAGGTCCCGGGAGGCCAAGTGTCTCCGCCAGTCAAACCGACACGGAAGCGAGCGAGTGCGGCAGAATCAGTATCGGGATGGTTTAAGGATAATTACCGGCTAGTGGAGCGGCGAGGCGGCGGGGGGGGTGTTTATACAAAACTGTACATTTTATATTATAACGCTAAGCTCTAGTACACGAAATTAAATTCCTGTTTTGCAGCAGCCGGTTTGAAAGCGACGTGGCGGACGGATGAAAGTCGGCACAGGGGAAAATGTGCATGCGCAGCAGCAGGTTGCGGAAACATTACTACTCCAGCCACGAGAACCGCTCAGTCATTAAAATTTTAGCGAGTATGAATAAGTCAGCAAGCGCTGCCTTTAATCACGGCGAGAGCGAAGTCCCCAACCTCCCGCCCGGCTTCCTGCGCCGCGCACAACTGTGTCCCATTAATTATCCATCGCATCGGGGGGGGGGCGGGGTGGGCTCCCGCACGAGTGATCAGACAGATTTAGCGTTCTGCTGTGTGCGGGGGGCTCCGGAGGTATCGATCATCATTTCAGATAAAGAAAATGACTTCCCCTGGGATCGCCGTGGCAACCGGAGCAGCGCCAAGCCGGCCCGTGTGACTTAACGCGGATGTAAATCGTGGCGCCGATCAACAGGGTTATTTGCTGGCGCGCCGAGGCCATCGCTCACCGGGTGCCTCGGTCCCGCTGCTCGACGCTCAGAGGTGTAATCTAATCAACAGAAGGTTCGAGGGATGTAATTTATAATCTTTAGACGTCGATGCAGCTGTTTCAACAGCAATTTCTCCAAAGAGGAGGTTTTCCCGGCTCCTCGACAGCCATCCGGGGTCAAGGACTCCTATGAATATCAATTGAAGTTATGCATCATAATAAGGAGTCGCGTAAAAACCATCCGCAGTGACGCCCGTTTTAAAATTCAGCGCTGAGATGACTTAATGACCAAGAAGAGAGAAGCAATTAGCTTTTGTTCAGAATGAAAGCCCATCATTTCTGCGTTTGGCCTCTCAACCAATAATGAGGTTTTGCCCACACGGTATCAGCGATACGGCAAAATCTCATCGCGCTCTCGCTATCGTTTCTCCCTTCCGGAAAGAATCAGCCGAATGGCGCAGAATGAAATGGTGACGTGAAGGGATTACACCGCGAAAAGGGGGCGAGTGACGGCGGCGCCTCGCAGTTCCGGGCCTGTGGGCTTGGACGTCGGCGGCGACGCGGCTCTGCGTGGAGTTCTCAGGTTCTCCTCACGTCCTGCCCATATTCCTGGTGACACGCGTGGAGTGACCGACCACCTCCGACGCCCCCCTCAGCGTCACAAGCGCGCAGCTGAACACGCTGCTAGTCGCCCGACCCGTTATCACCAAGCGCTTTCTGCGATTATACATGTAGACACGTTGAAATTCTGAACGAAAAACGGGGGGCTAAACGCAATATTAAACCTGGGGCTTAAAACTGCAACCTCTTGAATCCGGTGGTAGGAAAGCTCCCTGGCGTGTAAGCACACCGGTCTGGAAACAACAGTGATACCAGAACGTTGTTCTCAGCTACAGATTTCGGTGTGTAAAGTCTGCTGGGTTTGAACCTCTTTGCATGTCAGCTGTGCGGCTCCTGCACGCCACCCTGCTCTCACGCGGCATCTCCTGACCCTGAACAGGCACGTCTTTCAGATCTTTTCATCATACGTACTGCACCTTCATAGCATCTCGCTTCCAATAATTCCCATCCAGTCCCTTACGTGGAACACAGTTTGGCTGTTTTAGGCAGCAAAAGCACTGGGAAAAGGGTGGATCTTATTGAGTCCCTGACAAAACGAAACGTCCGGAATTTTACATTAACTGTGTAAAGTGACCCTCCTCAGGTGTGTAACAAAAAGACCACATAACCGTGTAAGTACTCCACGTTTTCTGTAAGAACTCCCTTCTGCGGCGCAGTGAAAACATTTGACAAAACGGAGCTGCGGATGAGAAACCAAGTGCGACGCAAATTAACTGCGGTGCTTTGACTCTCAAACCGTTGTTAGATCCGCAGGACTGCGGACGGGGAAACTTTGCCGCGTCCCGAGCGGCACGTTTCCGCCGCTGCCTTGTCGGGAGCGACGTGCTCCACCCCCAACTTCTTCTTCACGTCTCAGCAGGTTTATTCTTGGCAGGATTAGAACGGACGTTTCTATTTTCCCCTCCACCCCAGCCCTGCCCGGAAACGTCAAAGTAATAGTACCGCCACAAGTCCACCTCAGACAGAGCCTCCGAGCAGCCGTGTGAGTGGTGACTTGTGAATTTTAATGACAAACTCCCACTCTTGACATTCTCTCCGCACCACAATATGTGGAAGTCACAGGTGTCTCCCGCACCGCCGAGCCGTGCGTTTGTCTGTCCGCCGTGTGGGGGACACTGTGATTCGAGGGACGCTGCGGCGAGGAGCATCAGAGCACCTGACGTCCACGTGCCAGCAATTCCCGCTCGCCGCGTTGACGCGCCAACGGTGTCTTCGGGGACGTGCAGAAAAGTGGACGAGCTCAGCGCTTACATCACCCGCGTCGCGACACATCGTCGGTGACAGAACCAGCGACGCCGGTGTTTCGGATCTGATCGGATCCCGGCCTGCATGCGCGCCGCGCTATTCCGATCCCCTCGGCAACCCAAAGTCGCAATTTACACGTTAGGTTTCTGCAGACGAACGTGCAGGACATCCAGTCGATGTGATGGAGGTCAGGTGGTCTCGCGAGAAGAAGGAAAAAGCCGAGCTGGCCACGTACACACGTACAGCCAGAAAAACCACTTTTGCAACCCCTGCTGTCAGCTGGAGAACAGGGGGCCACGTTAAGGACCTGGGTGCGAAAGCCAGGGTGGGGGCTTTCACTCGGGGAGTTACTCGTGTATAAGTGCGAACGTTGCGCGGTGCAAAACGGGAGCGGAACCCATGTAGCGCTAATTTTTGTCGCGTACTGACGCAGCGGAAGACGTGCCGCCTTGTGCGGATCGCGCCTGGACGGCGACGCCTTTTGGCTGTTTGAAGATGTAAAGTTTCCCCTCTTGCCAGAGAGGAACAAGAGTTTCACGCCAACCGTAATGGTTGGTTACCTTCTTAAACGTCTGCATGAAATACGTTGATATGGAGGCTCGGACCATATAAATAACGTACGGCAACGGCCTACGCCTGCGCGCGTAGGTCGACTTTTTTTCTCGCGGCCGATCCAGGGGCAGCGAGCTGGAGGTCCCGGAGCATCCTTCTGGACACTGAAGATCATTCATTACAAGCATTAAATCTGCATCCTCCCCCTGCTGGGTCCGTGCAAAAGGCACACGTTCCGACTGGCTGCGTTTAAGGAACTAGCGGACGGGACCCGCGACTCACAGCTCACCTTTCCCGATCCTCCAGCGAGGCCCCCTGCGGCCTACTTCATCAGCCGCACATCTTTCCCTCCGGCCTCTTGAGCAGCACCGCTCCACCGCCTGGCCTCTTCAACCCCTTCTTCTTAAGTCGCTGCAACAGGAAGACTTCCGTTCAGTTTCTCTGGTACCGTCAGCTGGACTGCAGACTCACCGTTTTGTTCTTCCATAAAACACTGAATTGTTCCCGCTGGCTCTCCGCTCTTCATTTCTACTCCTGCTTCCGCGCTCTAAACGGACGCCGTGTTCCTCAATTAACTTTACTGTCCTCCACCCCCCCACACTCACTTTCTGGAAACTTCCATTCATACTTGACAGCTCTACGTGGTTCTGCTTGCAGTTTCAACGCCGCGTCCGTTTCCCGTGCTAAACGAACGTCGACGTGTGTTCTGTGCCTAAAAGTTCCACGATGACTTAATGGTGCTTGGAGCTTCACATTTATAAGGAGGCTCTGAGGAGAACGGGGGGTGAAAGGTGATGTGTTTACTTATACAGTCCTTGTACACGGTGTTGGTTGTTGTGTATGTGACTTTGCTGGCCGACAGGTCCTTCTGCTCTGCTCCTCCACTCAGATTCACTCTGCCTTGAGCACCTAAACTTGGTTCCGACCACAGCGGCCCTCACCTGGCACTTTGGAACTGAGGTTTCTCAAATGCTGCTCTCTTGGAGCATCATCTCCCCACCTGTATAGGTTGGATGAACTAGGCAGCACGTTGTAAACTGTCTGGATCGAGAACTCCATATGGTGCAGTTCTGCTCTTCAGAGCGTTTCCTAAGAGACCTTACACTCATGTTCTTGTTCTCACCTAGTTCACTATCCCTGCTGCTGCATCCCAGTCATCCAGCTGTTCCAGCTGCTTCTCCTGGTCCTGGAGTTTGCCATATTGTTGTGATGGAACAATCCCTAGACCAGTCCTCCTTACATGTCACTGCACCCACCACAGTGCTGTGCTGAAGCCAGGATTCTCAGCCAACTTGCTGCACTTCCTTTGCTTCCTTACCTCCAGCAGCCTTTGGATCACATGAGATCCTGCATTACAGCACTTTCCTTGTCCACATTACCTTGAAGTCCTTCTCCAAGTTCCTAAAGGGGAAATTAGGCTGCTTACTGCGACCAGACAAGTCTACGCTGCTCAAATTTAGTGGTGCACCAAGGCATCCGTGAAGGTAAAAGCTTCTACTTTTGCTGAATACCCACAACTTTCCATATTGGGACTTCATAAACCCTAAGGTTTCCAGAGAACTCTTGGCTGTAAGATAATCATGCTTTAAAGTTATGTGGAAGTCCTGACTCATCTGTTTCTGCTGGCCACCCCTTCAACTGTTTCCAGTTCACCTGAATCGCCACCATATCCCCGAAACTGTTTATCAAGCTCTTCACTGGCTATTTATCTGTAGCCTTCTGCTCCCTTGGCACCAGACATCTGGACTTTTTTGATGGCTTGCCTAATGTTGCCTAATGCCAGACTGACCGCACGGACCTCCTCACTCAGCCTCAACTCAGGTAGAACCCCTCACGATCTGGCCTTCATACTGACATCAAGACAGTGATCCAGAGCGAGATCTTCGATCGAGTCCCAGTACGTTCACTCTTGTCCAAGGGAACCAGTGGTCTCTGTGGTTCTATTATAACCCCCACACTGCTCCAAATGCTGGTCTGTGGTACAAAAACTCTGAGCTGTTTAAGGTTTTACTCAAGCTCCTTCTTGGAGCAGATCAGCTGCCCACAGCACTTGTGCCCTAACAACTGTTAAAGGGACCCGAAAGGTCCTGCTGGTTTCTGCCTCTCGCTTTACTCTGCCGAGCCAGTCGGCCCCCTGTCAAGACACAAGGCTCTTTTCTCGAATGCACCTCAGTTGTATCGGCACCTTTCTGTTCTCCTCTCTCTGCCCTAAACTGAGGCCATAACGTGCTCGGTTCCTGCCTCCCACCAGCGGTCCTCTGTGCCTTAAACTATCACGGCTGCTTTCTCCTCAGTGCCAAATCCCTCCGCTGCATAGCCTGAAAGCTCCTGTCAACATCCTCCCTCACAGTTGCCTCCAGCAGCAGCCAGGCTTGAACCTGAAGCTGGTTCAGAACAATCAAATTTGCCAAGTGAAAACTGTTCAGAGCAGGACCCCTACTGATGCACTTTTGAACAGCAAACTATTTTTCTGGAAATGTTTCATATTTATTTCTGCATGAAGAGAGCTCACATGTACAGCAGTTCCTCACTATCTGAACTCTATGTTTGAATTTTTGCTACAACGGCTCTTGAAAATTAATAGCTAAATATCTGTTTTGTCCATAATAAAAAAATCAAAAAGCAAAAAAAATCTTAATAAATGTAAGAAGTAACAAATGCGGCTCAGTGCTGTACAGTGCGGTGTAATAAACTGCGCTGTGTTGGGAGTTTACCGGAAGCCAGACGCTGCACGCTGTTATCAGCTGTTTCGCCTCTTTCTCTCGACACGTTTGCACTGCGTCACCACATTTACTGCACATTTCGTCTCATTATAATAAACCTGTTCACTTAAACGTCTTTATTCAGCACGTCACGAGGCCGAAGTGGGGCTGCGAACCCCTCGCCTCCCGTGTGACGCAGTGACTAATGTGAGATGAGCTGTGCCGTACACACCGCACCGCGGTAAAAACACCACATTCTGACCACGTTCAGTCTTTTCTAATGAGGTAACTGTGTTTACCGTGTTTTTCCCGCTCAGCTCAGGGCTCCGCGGTCATACAGGTGTTTCCGATGGGCTGTCGGCGCCTCGGACACTCGGCGTCCGAAACAACGACTATTCCACACATTTTCCGGGCAGAATTAGACTCGGAAACCCAGAAATTACTGCAGTTCACAGCTTCGCCCAATTTGCCAGCAGCTGTGAACTTTAAAACTCGCGACAGGGTCCTTGACCCCGCTTATTCACACCGGCTCGTCCAGGTACCTTCACACTTCATTCACATGACGTACCGCTGAGGAAGAACCTTCACACAAACGCGGACGAACGTCTGCGAGGGGCCGCCACGCGCCAGCTGCACGGCTTCACGGGAAATGCAGTTTTATAGCTTTATGTAAAAGCCTGTAGCACCCTTACGGGGGGTGTGGGGCGGTCTCTCTTTAACATGAAATCTGTTCAGCTGCCATTTTATACATGGAGTCCCTGACAAAAACTGCCGCCAATTAAAGGTGGCCAGTGGGGGGCACTATTAGGGAGCTGAGCGCCGGCAGCCGGATGACAGCTTTCTGGAGGAAAGGTGCTTCACAAATGGAACATTTTGACAGTTAAAACAATGTAACAGGCGGAATGTATGAATTATTCATGTCCGCCCTGTGAAGAGCCACCCCTTCTGCACATCGATTTCCTCACCTCCTCTGCAGACAAGAACCCCGAGCTGCTAATCACGTTATCAGGTCAGTTTCTGCTGGAAATCGGAGCTTCTGCCTGACGTGGTGTTTGGCACAAATCCTCCGGCTCCAAATTAGGCCCAAATGATCCACCTCCAACCCTCACAGGGGTGTGAAAGCTGCGCTATCGTTGCCAGCCGAAGTGCTGCCTTCCTTAAAGCAGGAAAAAGCGCAAGTGTTCGAAAGTGTGTAATTCATCTGCTGGAGATGATGAACCGAGGCTCCTGGCTGCGGAGATCCCACAGACACGTGAGCAAAGCAAGAGAAGGCATCGTGTAGATGTTTGCATTCTTGGTGGTCTTTATTCCCGCACGTTCTTGGTCACTGATGGTGACATAATGATTTCTGCACCTCTTCAGCGAAGAGTTTCTGTTTTTGGTCAGTTTAACTAAGCATGTGAGACACAGCAGGACAAATGTTGTGCCGATTCTGTTCCCGTTTCGGCCGTTGAACAGAACTGCTGGGTTTCCACACGATCGACTGCCATACGCGAAGTGACACGCTGTGAATCCGCCTGTCGCGACGGTGTCGTGTCCCACCCGTCACACGACGGCTGCTTCACAAATTGCCTGGATGCTGCCAGTCAAGTTATTCATCTCCATCCCTCTTTGCCTCCTTGTCTCTGTCAAATTTGGACAACAGCTCACGTTTAATCCGACTGGAAACACATTGTGAACGTTCATTTTCCACTGCTGTCGTGGCATCGAACACAATATCCCGTAAAGTCAGGTTATTTATAACCTGAAAAAATTTATTAACGCTGAGAAAACTAAGGATCTGCACAGCAAAGGCTCGGTATCAAAACTCCGAATTTTAGCCACAACGGCTCTTAAATTAAAACCTAAACACTGGAATCTGAACAGAAACTTTTGCTACGACAAATTTTTAACCAAAGCTCGTGCATAATTTAAAAAAAAGTGAATAAAAATCATAATGTCGTCTGCTGTGTTTTCAGGGGGGAGCTGGACTGGATACCGAGGGACCGCTGTACTCGAGTGCCCGAAACAAAACAGACGTATTTAAAGTTACTTTGTTCACCTTTGTTAAAAGGGACATGATCTGCCGCTCTGTTTTATATCAAATACGCCACTATAAATGGCCAAATGACAGTCATTCCGTGTTCAGTAGGTGCTGGCGGAGAGTTAAATGCTGGGTCTGATGGTCCACATATAATTGATTTTCCTTCATGCTTCTGCTTTGGCAAAACCAAATTTAACAAGAAACCTGCTGCACGACCAAGATAACCAGGACCTGCTGCGCAAACTCCTGCTGTGCGCCGTCCTCCGCCGAGACTCTGCAGCATCTTACTAGTCACCGGAAACATATGTCTCCTGTAAATAGTGAGTAACATGTTAAATTTGATGGTCCACAGCCAGCTTCTGCTCACCGGCAGTAATGGCAGATGTGAGATGTGTATGCAGGTACAGAGGGAAGATTCGCTGCACAAAACAAACACCTGTAAACAACACCTGGGTGAACATAGACCACACTTACAGGAAAGAGCCACAGGAAAGTGGATGAAATGAGACTGTATTTACTTTGAAGAAGTAAGAAGGTAAATATAACGGGAAACGTGCAGCGTGGACGTGCCGGGTGACTCAGCGGGCACCTTACGGATGTTGGAAAGATTTTGCTCTCTGGCTGGTTCTACTTGACCCGCAGCTTCAGCGCCAGCCTGACATTCTTGCTTTTCTTTCTCCGCCTGCTGGGCCTCATCCAGTGACTGGAGACACAGCGAAGACCAAGAGGGTCTGGAGGTCCCGTGTCTGAGAACCGACGTGTTGCAAAAGTCATTGGATGTTCTGCCGGTTGCTCGTGCTGCACATCCCTGCACAGTTTAAGCGCTGATCTGCGGACAGACCGCCACAGCCAGAACACACCAGGTGAACTTCCACTTCCCCTGATCTTGTGTACCATCTTTAAAGTCTTTTAAAAGCACTCAGCTTCTAACATTCTGAAATTGTTTATACTTGTGTTTAAATCTTTTACCGGAATCTCATAAAATTCATGTTGCAAGATTGTACGGGACGAGTGTACGTAGCGGTGCTGTGCGACTGAGGGGGAAAAATCTGTTTCCTGCTTGGGAATCATTCATTCAGCAGTGCCTCATGTTTAAACTCTCCACATCTGAATTTCTGCCATAACGGCTCTTGAAAACGAATGCCTAAATATCAGTATCCAAATGGAAACTTATCTGAAGCTTATCCATAATAAAAAAAGTCAAAACAGGAATAAAAATCTGAATAAATGTGAAAAAATCTACAAATGAACGTGTTTCAGCGTGGTGTAATAAACTGTACTGTGTTGGGAATTTACCGGAAGCCAGACGCCGCACGGTGTTATCAGCTGTTTCACCTCTTTCTTTTTGTCTCCATACCTTTGCACTGTTTCACCGAATTTTTAAATAAACCTGTTTATTTAAATAGTGTGAAACAAAGAAGCTTCAAACATCGGTGATGTGGCTGTAATAAAGTCTCTGTGCCTGTGCCAGCCGGTCAGTTCCTTGTGTCTCCAAGTCTCCTAGCCCATCATGTCCACGCAGATCCAAAGTCCCCGAGACTCCGTGTCCTGCCCCCCCCCCCCCCCCCCCCCCCCCCCCCAAGTCTCCCCAAGGATGGTTCCACATCCTGAGTCTTCATGTCTTCACAGCCCCACAGCTCTCTAACCCCACACGTTTCATCAGACTTTCTGCCCTTCTCACTTGTAAATAACCTCTGTGCTTGAGTTCACCTTAAAACCAGTCTCAGGGTGGCCGTGACAGTAACTGGCAGACACAGCAGTTAAAAACAGAATCACTTTTATTTATTTACCTGATGTTTGGCTCCAGAGAAAATTAGTGTTAAGCTACTAAGCTGCTTGTTTCCTCTTTGGGCAGCAGGACAATTTTGGAGGAGGAATCTAAGGCAAGTACCTTCTGTGAGATGGGGATTCAGNAAGCTACTAAGCTGCTTGTTTCCTCTTTGGGCAGCAGGACAATTTTGGAGGAGGAATCTAAGGCAAGTACCTTCTGTGAGATGGGGATTCAGACCCAGGCATCTTTGTAGCAAGGCTCCGACCTCCACGTTCCCTCCTGCCCATCGTCGTACTCGACTGTATTATGTAGGAGATCCATTAAAACATAAAACCGCAGTCGTGAAAAAAATTCACGCGTGAAAGCGGCAACGAGATTGTTTGCGTTTGTGGAACGTCTAGGTACCGACGGACAAACGGTTCACACGCTGACCGCGGTAAGCAGCTGTCTCCTCTTTTGTCGCAGCAGTCGGCACGAACGTGACGCCAAAAACGACTTTAATCGACTGTAGATGGACCATCCTGTAATGGCTACTGTACAGTCATGTCCTCTTCTCTTCAAGACTTTAGTGCAGACATCAACTCCACTTCCACTGCCTCTTTCGGTCTGAATGGCAAGGCAAGCAGGAGTAGAGTAGCGAGGGTCACGGGAGAAGCACTCGAGGAAGAAGAGAGCGGAGATATCAAAAGGCAAGATGCTCCGCAGATGTTTGGGAATTTGCGCATGACAGCTGTGTTTTAAGCTCGGTTGCTTGGCTGCCTGCGTGGCAACCTGACAACCTGCTGAAAAACAGCTAAGGTATGTTTGTAGGGCATTTGCTATATAAGCTGATGAGAATTCACATCTTTTCACCTGTGTGGAAGCTTGTTGTGAAGTGCAGCGATAAACATTCCGCTTTAAAATGAAAAGATACAAAAAGCTTAATTTGTAGCACCAGTTTCAGGGAATTTGTGTTGGAAACGTCACTTTTGTAAAAGTGTGCTGGTTTGTATGTGTGAAGTGAGCGGGACTGAGCGCTGAGGGAAAACGTGCCTCGTCCTGCAGGAGCTGAAGGATGGTCGGTGCAGAAAGGACCGCATCTTCACTGACAGCTAGACTAGAACTGTCAGCCCTGAAGCGAAAGGCGAGATCTCCTCGTGCGGCAACAGCAGGCCGTTCTCCACCGCTTCCTCAAGCCTGCTGGGCACATCGGGGCAATAAATGAGATATTGATTTTTCCATCCCTCCGCCCAACCTTGTAATCAGAGAGAAATCTTAACTAAGCCCTAACTCCACGTTCGCTTGCTCCAGATACACGGTGAGTGGAGTGTCTTATTGCCACAGCGGAGAGAACTATTTGACTTGTGGGAGAAATTCCTTACAGAAAGACACCAGTGTGGTCCGGCATTTGTTTTTTCGCACTTTCGCACTTCAGGTTCATGTCCAGCCTTCAAGCGGAATTGCAGTCTAATCGCTCTGCACTCGTTTTTTCTTCTTTTTCGCTCAACTTTCGGGGCTTTCGGCTGTTTGGCGACACTCACTGCGAACACAACATTCAGTAGATGCTGGAGGAGATCGAAACGGCTACAGAACACAAGATGTTAAGATGCGACGAGATGTTTGTTGAAGGGCTTCAAAAAAACTTCAAAACGGCTGTTAATCTGGTTCATTTTTGCTTTTTTCCACAGATATCACCTGTCGCACTTGGTTGTTTCATAATTATACTTTGGCATTTCTTGAAGGAAGGGCAACCCCTAACCCTAAGAAATACGTATGTGCCTCCACAGGCAGGAGGAGCACTTTCAGCGAGCCTGCTGAAGTTGAAGAGCGTCCTGCCAGGGGGGTGTGGGACCAGAAGCAGGCGCTTCTCTTGGAGAAAGTTCAGCCTGGATCTGTGAGTCACGCTGGCCGGTGCCGGATGGTGCGAAAGCAGCCCACGCTCCTGAGCGCAGACGCCGCCACCTGTGACTCAGACTGGAGGCTGAGGTGTGACAGGAGATCTTCATTATCATACATCTGGGCATCATCGCAATCTGGTTACAAAGGAACAGCTTCGGCTTCGACTGTGTCGCTGAAGTCTACGTGTGGAAAAAGGACTTCACGTAACGCGATATTCCGATGACAGCCCGGTGGTCCCACGTGTTGAAAATTTCCCATTTCTCCAAAGGTAAATTCCTGAAGAAATGTGCAATAAGTTGATTAGGAAAAAAAAAACTACACAGGCCTGGTTGTCCACAGGGTTTTATGATCCTGATTTGAGCGAATGCCTTTCTGGACATCGATGTTGAAATCCATTTACCACCAAATATCAAATCACTGCCTTTTACTGCCGTGATTGACGGAAACTCTGGGAGACGTTTAATCATTACAGATTCACTCAGTTTCCTCGGAGGTCTTGTTGTTAGATGTCCTTCTCAGAGGAACGGAACAGGCAGTCCAACTCAGCCCAGTTAGAACAGGGTCTGCTGGATGGTGAGATGGAGAAAATCCCCGGGTGCCACCAGTCATCGTCAGAGCAGAAGAGCCCCCTGAGACCCACAGTCAGGTTATTCACTTTCTCCATCATGTCACCGCTCGCTCACCACAGGCCATCTGCGTTTATTTTTCGGCACCAGGACCAGGCAGAAGCGCGTTCGCATCTTTATAGTATCGACGGGCACTTTCTAGGGCTGGACGCCGGAAGCCGTGAAAACAGGCTCTGCGGACTAACTGCGACCCTCGTCTCCGAGTAAACAACTGAAAACGCAGTACACAAAGACGAGACAGCTGCCGTCCCCAGCACAGAGTTCTTGGGCCAAAGCGGATTTGGGCTCGAGCAGTAATCTGCAAAATGAGGACCGTCTGCAGAGAGGATCTCGCGAGGCCTCACGCACCGCCGCTCCACTTCACACGGCCAAAACATTCCACAGCACGGACGCACGTCTTCACGTCTAGGCAAAACCGATCCCCGAATCCGTTTCAGCACAGTCCAAATCACCTTCAGTACGGATTTTAACAAAAGGGAGAAAATGCGTAACTGGTAACGTAAACAAATATTTTATTTCACCATTTCGCAATAACACGCTTCCGAATAAACCAAACACAAAATAAACAGCACAGCAAAACAACAAAATATTAGATGATGCCCTTAAAACAGGATAGGAAACATTCAAGACTTTCTGTTTTTTGGAGCACACTTATCGTGAATCGTAAAGGATTAAAAAAACTAATAAATTAAACAACTGCAAGTAGAATTATGCCAGTTACTGGTTCTGTGTTATACAGAGTCCTGCCGCAGAAGCAGCCGGTCTCCTCAGAACACAGGAACCCAGGAGGGCGCAGGCCAAAGGTCCATTTTCCATTCAGTACACTAGACTGTATTTGGTATCGAGTGCTTCTGGGAAACGTAGTTCTGTACAGATGCCATGAGTGCTCAGCATGGCAACTAAAGGCAAAGGGGATCCATCAAGCAACAGGTATGTCCGTTCTGTAGGGCAGAAGAGCGATTCGAAAGTTAGCCTCCACCTGCTAGCAGTCAGGACAGTTTCACAACATCAGTCTGTGTGCGCAAGGTGAGCGCAGTTTTCCCGTGACACAAACCAGCCAATACGAGCGACTAAGCAGGTGCTGCCATCACCTGTGGTGAGCAAGGTTAGCACGTGGCTGTCACCCCTTACCTTACAGTGACAAACCATGCACTCGGCGCCACGCTTGGTCCAGGTGGCGCCGCTGAGGCGGGTCACGCCCTGCTCGTCGGTGCAGCTATCGACGATGTCGTTGTGGACGACGTTGGCCTGGCAGGGGTCTGCGGCACAGCGCGGACAGCACTCGCCCTCGGGGACGGTGCTGAAGTCGCAGTGCAGCGGGGGGCACGGAAGTGGCCAGCAGTCAACCTCGCCTTGCTGCAGGCAAAGCAGAGGAGCGGACGGAGGGTGAAAAGCCGTAGCACGGAGGCGTTGCTCGCAGGGGGACCGCAGGCCCACGTGATGCAGCGCAGTGACACCGACACTGTACTGTTGTGTAGGGTACATAACATCAATGAGACTGGTAAAGTTTACCCAGCTGCACTAATGGGTACATTTTTGTGAGTAGCTTCGAACAAAACCCTTTTTGACAAAAGGCACGTCACCCAGCTGCAGGTGTCGTCCCTGCCCACACCGATACGGATCCCGGTGTCTAACGCAACGTGTGCCACCAATTTAAGCAGGCTCTTTTTATTGTTTAAAATATTTTTTTTTTGTCCAAAAGGAAGCAATGGATTTGTTGCGTCTTCATGTCTCACATATGTGGACAAATCGGATCCTCACTTCTGCTCCGAAGGTAAAATGGAAGACACGCAAGCAAGAGAGACTCTCGTAAGAATCACACCAGGCTCTGCTGCTAAATAACTGCTGGCACCAGCATTCTGCTGCCTTTCTGCTGACAAAGGTGAGGACATAAAGCACACAAATCTCATTATACCTCACAAAGCCCCCCTCACACAGCACTCAATGGCTTCTTTTCATCTGCTTATTCTGAATGCTCAAGGACAACTGGCTTTAAAGTGAGACACTAAGGGAACAGAAATCTGTAGAGCTGCCAGCACTAGGCTTCACCACCAGGCCTGTGTGGTTTCCAACAACAAGCTTGGCAGAATTCCTCAACCCACAGGAGAAAACCATTACGGGACGTTGTTACTTGCCACGCTTCCCAGCGGTGAAACACGGAGAAAAACCGTTTTCTCCTGTCCAAATTAGATGCAGGAATGAATTTTTGGGGATGAAGTTACTTAAAACTGTGGCGTCTGGGATAAGACGGGAAATGGGTTTGGGCTCGTCCGTGAGAAACGTCGTGACACTACTGCTCCCGTCCCCTTGGAACCACCGTGGGCATCGGAAAGGCCGGATCGGCGAGATGTAATTCCCCGGTGAGCAAGACGCAGGCTGAAGACTCAGACGCATCTCACAGCTGCTAAGAAACTCCATGGACCTTTTATTACATTATAATGCACACAACACGCATTTAAGGACAAATGTACGTGGCAAAAAAAATCAAGCACAAGCCCGCCTGTTACACTACCCACCACCCGATGTCCAACTGAAAAATAAATCACTGAACTGTTACCTAACAAACACAAATGTTACGCAATGCATCTTGACTGTGGGTCTTTAAAAACAATTCTCACTATTAGGTCGACCGCATTTCTCATCCAGACATCTGTCCATTTGCAGCGGCTGCTTGCCCAGTTCGGGTCCGGGACGACCCAGAGCCGGTCCTGAATGGGACACCAGTCCGTTACAGGGCAATGTCCCTCTCTCACGCGCACACCGCCGATTCACACTGTACCAAGAACCAAATGTTTGGATAAGGAAACATGCAGTACAGTGTGGTGATGTGACCGTGGGAGTGGACAGGCCATATGGATGTGATGAGGACAAAAAGTGTGACTGACTCACCAGGCACTGGCACTGCTGGCAGTTCTCCACCCAAGTGTCCCCACTGTTGTAGGCCTGCCCACTGCTCTGGTGCAGACACTGGCTGCTCAGGCGGATATCACACTCTGGGCAGCAGAACAGGTCCACCGTGGGGTTGTCGCAGTCGCAAACCATCCGCCGACACAGGACCAGCCCGCTCTGAAGAGAGCAGAGATGCATCAAACCCTAGATTTGAGCGGCCAACCCTGAGGCAAACATACAACCCAAGACATTGTCACTCAAGATGTAAGCAGAAAAGATCCAACGTAGGGCCGAACTGTAGAGATTAAGAATATCAGGCTTGAAGGTTCAAAAGAGAGACAACGTTAAGATCTAAGTGAAATAGTCAATGAACACTTTGAACATGTCGGAGTGTCTCCCCACAACTCAGCTTGTATGAGCTTACATAGAAGTACTGCTGAAGCAGCATAGTGGAGAGCCATTCATCATGCTGGCATGTCCATTAATCCTGCTACTGACACACCAGTGGGGGGTTTGGAGGATGGTGGGGCATATTTATCCTCCGATGGCTCTTCCTCATTCTGGGTACCATCCTATTCTCCTTTCATTGTCTGCAACAGCTCAAATTAGGGCTCCAAGTCCCCCCCCCCCCCCCCCC